>JTDE01001607.1:73112-88676 GCA_014338405.1 Paragonimus skrjabini miyazakii | reverse complement strand
TGCAAAGCGCATTATGAAGTACTTAGCAGAACGCGAAATAGCGTTTAGCGTTGTTTGTGCCATTTGAGTTGTCAAACAACAACACCTTGTTGTCATTACCTAACATTAAATCTACGTAATCACAGCAATGTTGCAGAAGCACTTTGCATTTTGAGGCTGCCAAGCGCATTATGAAGTACTTAGCAGAACGCGAAATTGCGTTTAGCGTTGTTTGTGCCGCCTGAAAGTTGTCAAACAGCAACACCTTGTTGTCAGCATAATCAAGATCAGTCAGCCTTCCACCATGTAGGAGGTCCACACCAGCATCTTGTGAGTGTCGCAGACAATCCTCCATTATTTCGTTCATGACGAAATTGAACAAAAATGGTGAAAGGGAACAGCCTTGACGAACGCCGCTCCTGGTGTTGAAACTGTCAGACACTGTCGATGAGCCCTACTCAGAAGCAACTTATGCCTGGCGCATATATTTTGAAAGGACTAGGTGGACAGTCCACGAAAATGTGAGAGATGCAATCAGTTGTGGATGATTTTTGAGTGAAACCAGTCCGATTTTTCAGTACTGCCTTAAGAGTGAAATGCTCGCAAATGTCTTTACCAATAATTTACCCGTATATACATTGAGTTAGGCATCATATCAACTCACTGTTTACTTCCTAGTTATCTTCCCAAGCTATGCTACGCTACTGGCTTCTTGCTAGACGTTAGTCAACAACCTTTTTGAGTAGTCTCCAACACAGGGCGTCTTTTTTACATTGCGCTCCCATGTTGGCATCATTGCTTTCCGGTAAATATTTTGAAACTTTTGCGAAACAATCCAAACATTTTGTTCTTTCATGCAGTGTTCTGTTTCAAAAAAAAACTTATCTCCTCAAACCCATGATTAAATGCTTTCTAAACACTTTAATTTGTGTGATAAGTGCCATTGGTCCGTCCCATAATTTCCACTGAGTACTTCTAAAACGTTATGCCTCACAATAATATCAAACGGCTTTTGAAAATAAATTTTTGCAAACTTCAGCTCATAGATCACCAGGTGGGCTATCTTTGTGACAAAGTACGAAGGGATCAATGATTTAACAGAATAGTTTATTAAAAGATAATCCCACAATCTTTATCTGTGTGTTAGCTTTCATCACATTACACTGCAGACACATACTGTGATATCTGTTATTTTCTGGTATCTCCTATAACCAAGTATGTAGATTTCCCAATATAATCATTTTAGAGGTTAAGACAATCATACTGTCGTCATTATGGGTTGTTTTTTACATGTTCTTTACATCATGTAAGTTTTCAGCTTTTCCACTTATAGCAAGAAAACTTAATATTGTCGTAACAAATCTGACACAGTAACAGTCTGTAAGAAAAGTAGTTTCAAAACATGATCTCCGTTGGGCACAACTAGCAGGTGACTTTCATGTAGCCTCAACATGACCAATTTCTCTTGTGTATTATCAATGTCTGTTATGTCGAGTAAGAAAAATATGACAATATTCCAAAGTTTTCCTGTTGTTTCCCTCCAAACTGAGCATTCATCATCACTTGGAATAAACGCAGCCATAAACTCACGCGTTATATACATCCATCAGACCGCAAGTGGCCCGATATGGACTATGAAATCGATTCTCAATATCGATCCGCGTTTCCCCAATAAAATCGTCAGCTCCCACTCGATCATGGTCCATCACCTGTTGCGAGAAAATGCAAATAAAAAATAACTTAGAAGATCGTGAGTTATTTCATCTGAGATATTGTCAGCGTGAACATTTTACTGTTAGTGTGAAATTTAGTCAACATAAACCAGTGGAAAGTGGAGCCTTTTGAACAAAAGCATGTAGGTTATTCGTGTTATCTGGTACTAGTCATTGATGAGCGGTTGACTGTTAACCGTCCTAAACCATGATAGTCTTCATTACGTATTAAAAAGGTGAGTGAACATATGTACAACATCGTTCGTTGGTGTACTGATAATCACGCTGGATCAGTACAATCATACACTGCTCGCAAATCGCACATGCCTCGGCAATTATGGGCGGTTACTCACTTCTGCTATTTGAATATGGCATAGAAAAGCCACCGGTGCCTTAGGTTTTTGGAGACGGTGCTACTGTGAAACAATCTTCTTACTGGTTATTTCTATCCTAGAATGGCGAGTCAGAAACAAGTTAGACGAAGTTTAGATAACAAAGAGCAACACCGCTAATTGTGAAGACCTGGTACTGTCATCACCTGTTCAGTGTCTCTCACAGACGAATGAAAAACCTATAGATGCCGGTTCAAGCTTGGCGACACAAGTTTGGGTACAGTCAGCCTACAGTTATTGATGAAGAATTAGCAAGACGTTTCAGTTGCAGACACATTGAGGGAACGTACTTCTCAACAGGCAACTTACCTGGATCGTCAGCATTGAATCCATTGGCAACTGAGCAGTGAATTCGTAACATTTGCCGAATATCGGATTCAGTGTTTTTGGTTTGTAATCGTTCTTCTCATCGATTACAACTTTACCCAACGAAAGTATCAGATACGGATCTGCTTTGCCGTTCCGATCAGCCGGATGTAATTCGATAGCCTGGAGAAGAATGACGATTTGTTCAGTTTAGCATTTGACATGGTGACTTAAACATTTACATCTAATTAGGTACATAAGGATCACAATCACACTCTCACGGATGTGCAAATCCTGATTATTTGATTGTAGATATTGCAACAGATTGATGTGGTTGAAATATTAATTGCGGATGCCATAAAAAAGTGAAGGCATCGAGTGAATATAAAAGCGCATTTGTGCCATTTGCTTATTGCGTGTAGCATGTATGTCGTAGCCACATGGTTTGGATATGTGCTTTTCTTTTTGGATTATACTACTGTATTTGATCTAGTAGATAGTTTAGGAATGTTTAGTGGATTTAAAGTGCTTAGTTTGTCCGGATAAAATGCTAGGGTTATAAAATGCCAAGACTCTGCGCCAGATGAAACAGCAAACAGAACGAGCTTGTAGGTAAGACAAAACTTACTCTTATTACGTAAACACGGACGGTCAATTTGACACGTGCTTTTTGGGGAAGTATTTTGAACAGACGCAAGTCAGTTTCCTCTTCCGGCCAGGGTTCATTGTCATCGATTGCGTATATCATCATATTGCCCTGTTAAATTGCATACAATAAATGTGCAGGACAAAATGCAGAAACGTGAAGCTTGTTTTCCAAAATATCACCGAAACATTGTGTGTGATAAAGAATGTGACGAGCGAAGGCAGTCAATGTTGAGAAGCGTGGTGTAGCATTCATTAGCTGTGGACTTTTGTGAGCTTACTAATATCTTCAGTAGGTTTGTGGCGAAGGGGACTGAAGTAGGTAGTTAATGCACTTCATAAGCTGTAATGTTTAATGGTCTGGACTCTTCCATAAATATGAGATTTTTAACCCATCTATTATAATACCATAGTTCAGCAGGGAGAGGGAATATAAGAACACCAGAGTTTGTTCGAAATCAGCATCCGGATAATTGTAAGTGAAAAGGTTTTTCAAGAACTTCACAACTGCTACAATCCGTGGATCTGCATGAACGACCGTTGAGTCAGTCAAAAGTCGCGGTGGGAAATAGAGGTAGCCAAATATATCCCTAGACAGGGCTAATTTATAACGTGTCACCTATTTATGCGCAGACCCAATGAAGTCAAGAAACTGTGACCAACAGACAACAGCATGTGGAGTTAGACTGTTCACAAACAAATTAACAGTCCTTGATTCAGTTATTAACCGATTCCATTAGTTCGAAACACTCCTTCTAGAAATTCAAGACATTGAAAGAAGCTATTTGTACGTATCAAACTACTAATGAATAGTGGGAAAGTTTGAATATGAACTAAACACTGCTCACGATTGGTCGTAGTTATCGAACTCCCAGACTTTCAAGGTTACCGTTTTTGAAAAGAAGCACTAGAATGAAGTTTTACTCTTGTCGTAGTTCTCCAGTAGTGTATCTTCCTACTACGGCCGGGACTAGAACTTTGACTACGCATTCATGAGGCATTCATGTTGACCGCTATGCAAATGAACACATACCAAGCATGACTGAATTGTCTTATACAAACGTTCAGGCACAGTGTGAGCAGTGCTCAGGTTGCTTGATCACACTGATAGGAGAAACATTAACTCTTCTGGTACTTACAATTGGTGACGCAAGACTAAGATTCCTGTCGAAGATGAAACCCCGCAAGCAATTTGTAGTTTGGATGGCTCAATTGATTCGGCTTACGATATTTACAACCTGCCAACAACCATTACTCTCTCTATAACCCACTTATAACAACGTGTCTACAGTTCTCATTATTTTGCTATTTGATGCTGCCTGTCTGTTTGTTAAAATGTTGTTGGCCAAAAAGTGGAATAATCAATTAATGACGGACAATCGAAGATAAATATATGGTAATTAGCTAAGTCTATGGCACTGGGACTACACCTCAGTTTTTAGCAACAGTCAAGTACCTACTTCGGGTGTGACTGAGAAAAGTAGACAATTTTACGCGCCTTATGGATCTGAATCTGTAGATATGTCAATATTTTGCACCAGTAATCTAAGTAGACCGGTGGGAGTAGATTCTGGGCAAAAATATTGACAATTCGGGAAGTTCTCGTAAAGACCCAATGCTTTCAAGAACAACCAAACAATCTCGTTTTTGGCTGTGTATTTAAAGCTTTCCTACTATAGAAAGCCTGTGAACAACAATATATAGCTCGAATTTCACGGTAACCGACAAACACACATTTTATTAAGGTGACCACGTTTGGGCAACACATAATCCAAGTGATCCGGAATTTGAAATCAACTGACAGAAAACATCGTGCATCATTTCTGTATAGGAGTGTTCTCCTTTGGGCTCAGCTAGAAGCACCCAGTTCACCGGCTTGTTTCCGGAACGAAAAGTTGGAAGCGTCGGGTAAAGTTGAAATTTCGCTATATTATACGGATCCATTTTTTAAGTAACCGTCTGTGGCTTTTATTTCGTATGGTTTTCGTAGTACTCTGGAAGTCCTAATCCGACAGTGATACAACGTTCGTTAGAGCACCATGGGGCCCACGGCTTCGTGAAAACGAATGGATATCACCACTTGTTACACCGGCTGTCATAAGTGAAATCGAAATCAAGTCGGTTTTGCTGAAAACTTAAAATGATCTCAGATGATTCATTCGTGTTGGAGTTGTTCGCTGGTGAATAAGTCAGTTTATACAACGTTTGGAACTTTAGTAAGGCTGCTTGTTACGCTACGTTCTTGAATAATAATCTAATATCCTCACATTAAAACAGTTTCCGCTAAAGTCTCACGTGGGTAAGGAGGTTTAATAAATGTTCTGTGGTGGAATCTTCGGTGCATGAAGGTTCAATTGATTCCACTTAGTGAAACTTTTAATTAGTTGTCTCATTTCTGAATGATTAGAAAACTTGAGCAATACTCTTAGGAGATTGTGGTAGTGTTTAGCGTTCAGATTAAACATAGTGTGGTATCTCATCACCATGGTTATAATCATCATCACCACGATCATAACGGTCATGAGCTTGACCAAAAGGCACTGTAGTTGTAGCCACCGCTAACATCAACATTCACGTAAAATATCCTAGAAGATGAAACGTTGCTGAGAAAGTTATAGATTAAAAATCATGAACTAAGATTTGGCGGAATAAGTAGAAATGTTATGGGTGCAACTACGCTATTAACCGCGGCACATTGCCATCTCGGATAGCGTTTCTAACCAGCGATTTGGATGATCACTAGGACCCCAGCCACAAAGACGATATCTATCCACTTTGCTCAGTGGGGCAGTCTGGGTCTGTTCATGATTTCAGTATACAATCCCCAGTATGGTAAACGATCAGTTGGCATATGGAGTACATGACCCAACCATTGCAGATTTTGCAGCATGATTAGGTGACCAACTGGTCGCGCATTTTGAGCGTTCCAGACTACTTGCCAGCAAACGGCCACACTGCTGACGTCATAAGTCCAGTTTATGTGTGCTAATCAACGGAGAAAACCATGACCACACACAGCAAGTCTGTCCATATATGTGTTGCGAACATGGCACGTTTCCGAACCATAAAGCAAAATAGAACGCACACAAGCAATAGTTACCCTTCCTTTTAGCGATAACCGAACGTCTGTTTGACGACACAGATGACAAAGTTTGGCAAAAGGCATGTCGTGCTTTCTCATAAACAATATTACAAGCAGACGAGATAGTGCTACCCGAATATGGGAAAGTTTACAGTGTCAAGTGGATTGCCTGTAATAAAGAACGCAGGAGTGAAAATGCTTCAGTCTTAAAAAAGCACTTTTCAATTTGAAAACGCGGAGCTCACGCTATACAGACCAGCCCTGCTGTTCACTCTCTTCAGCATGTCTTGCATGTTTTTGCAAAGGGACTAAGTATAACAGTTAAATCCGCATACGCTAGGTAGATCAGCCTATCTATAGGAAGAAGCTCGACACCAAACTCACTGGACTTCCCAAATGCAGTTTCTAGGATATCATCCACGACACAAGTGAACAGGAGGAGAGAAATCGGACACGTCTAACGAACACCACTAGAAGTGACAAACGACTGAAACAGTTGTCCACGAACCTTCACTCTGCTTGCATAGTGGGCACATAAGGATCTCAACGGATAAACGTATTTCTCTGGTACTCTCATGCCAAGAAGTTAGTTCCAGAGTACGTTATGAGCGGCCTTCATGTCTAAAAGGACCAAAATCGTTGGCTGCTTATAAGAGTGTCAACCCCCTGAGACCCATGACAGGGTAAAATTGTGATCAACACACCTTCGACCGGACCGGAATTCTGCCTGTTCTTCAAGTACCTGGCTCTCTGGGCTTGGTGAGTCGACATAATATAAGGTCAAAGAGTAACTTGGAAGCAACGACACTAGGCTGATGCCTGTTCGGTTGCCACAGAGACTTCGGGCATCTTTTTTAAAAACGTGAATGATCTCTTTGGTTTCCCAAATCGTCTGGAAGAGTTTTCTCAGTTTTGATATGAACCTTTCCCCACCATCTTCGAAAAGAGGAAGATAGTGGAAATCTGGTCCAGCAGCCTTGTTATGCTTCAGTAACATAAGTTGCAGGGCCACTTCGGTTTCCCACGGAGGGCCGTCTGGGACACAATAACTGACCGCTCAGGAGTCGTCGTCCACTTGGGCTAGCTAGCGCTAGCAAAATTGCGCCCTAAAACTTTGCCTGCCTATCAAGCCGGCGTGACTGGCTGGTGGAAAGAGAACCACCTATGTACGTATGGTATCACACCGATTTGACGGCTAGTACAACCAAGGACCAGAGAAAGCTGCTTTCTGCTATTCTCTGGTCAAAACGTTCGTTCCATCTCTTTGAACTTTTCGATCAAGTGACGTTCACGGTCTCCCTGAAAGCTTCTGGTTAGCTTTCGTTTAGGTGCTCGGTGGTCGTCTTCATACTCACGGCTGGGTAGAATCCAGTGAAGCTTGTTCATGAGATTTATCGACATGACATAAATCCAGTTCTGTCGCAACTGCCCGAATGCTTCGGAACATACCTGTTCATAACAAGCTTTCGTAGCTGATGCAAGTTGTGTTCAATTTTCGCTAGATTCTCTCATCGCACCCAAACTGGGCAATTTGTTCAAATATGGGATCTGTGGAGTAACGACCAGTATGCCGGCTCCAAAAATCAACACCCATTCCGAAAAAGTGGTAAACTACCGATCATCTCTGTCAAGAACGAATTTCAACTTTGCTGTTCTCGTTTGAGGCACGCTAACTAACAGAGATTCACAACAAGAACTCGATTAAACTCTGTTCTTCATTTGTCAGAATATGTCGTCGACTAAAGGTGAACAGTGTGCTTCTAACCTCGGCCAGGAAACCGTGTGCGCCCCATTGAAGCATGATTTAACCACAAATTGTCAATGTATCTAGTCAGGTTGTGCGCTAACTAGCAGTTTACCGCCTCATGTCTAGTGCCACATTTGCAACCAGGATTAGGTGCGGCAGTCGGTGATTTATTGTGTCCCACATTCCCGCAAACCAACAGATTTTGTGGGACGAGAGCATTTGGCTAAGTGGTTAACGGCTTTTGATTTTCCCGCTGAATTTAGTCACGGTTTACATGATTTTTCAGTAACACGTTAGTTCACAGAATCTACCGATAGCAGAAAACAGAACCTCTGCAAAAATCCCCCACACGAATGCACCAAGTTTATCAGTTTTACAATATGGCTGTCTTTACATTCACAATATTCACTCAGCTTTTCACAGAAATACTGATACGGTGTAGACATAATGGGTAAAGTAAAATTTTAACTGACATCCAAACCTCAGTTAACAGTTTTCTGAACTCAACAGTAATATTAGTATGGGTTCAGCTTTGACCATAATCCTTAAAATTTTGTATCAATAATTAGGAGGAGAAAAGTATATATCAAGCTTTCAAACAAAAACTTTATAGTCTGTCCAGGACAGAGAAAATTGTTATGGGTTATGTTTCTCAATGGCTTTTGAGAAGTAATTCTAAAATGTAGCTACGGGTTTAAGACAGCACTTTTGATATACGACGTTGCCCTAATTTGACTGATCAAATAGGGCTACTGGTGGCTTTCTAATTTTGAGTCCATTGTCAACAAGACTTGAATTTCAATAGCAAGACAAACAAGTTTACATGCGTAAACTTACCTTGAAGTAGCCGGCCAATCGGTGTTCAGGGGAAACTTCATCCTCCAACTGCTTCCCCTTGTATAATGGTATATTACGGAAAGGTGTTTTAAAACCACCGAAATCCGGTAACTCCTCCAAAGAAGTGGGGTAAACCTTTGGTAGTAACCCAGCGGGACAAAACGATTGAAATAAAAATCAAGTTATCAGTGAGAAGATCTGAGTAAACTGGACTGAAAAACAAGCCAACTTGCATATTTCTACGATTGGTTTTCACTTCATCAACAGTGCTGTAGAAAACTCTCAACAAATCAAAGACAACGGTGTAATAACCAATCAACCTCGATGATTCTTCTGAAGCCAATGCAGTTACATGGGTTTCATAGGTTTCATCAAAACGTGTCGTGAGCCAAATCACAAAAACCGAGAAATGGCCGTTATCGGATGACATTAAAGGTAAATACTAGACTCCGTACAATAAGTGGTTAGGCCCTGACCAGATGTTGACTGAATGTTATATCACATGATCAGGGTCAAATGTTCGTGTGGTTAGAGTGGAAGTGATTGATGTGTAGCCACAGAAATTGCAATGAGTGAACAAATTCTTTCTAGGGAAAACAGATTAGAGTTACGTAATCTGATTGCAATCGGTGATCACCAGAAGGCGATGACGGACTGTTTTTGGCTTGGTGTCGGTAACTCTGTAAACAACCCTGAATGCTTTGGTGACGTCTATGCGATGGTTGGTGTTTTTGTGGTTTTTCTCACGACATATCTTGTATTGGCTTCAGAAAGAATTAACGAAAATAATTCCTCTCCACATCGTTATCAACAGCAGTTTGCAGTCAGTTTTATGCGGTTTTCTTAAATTAACTGACGGAAATACTTTTGGTGGTAAACTGCATTGTCATCATTTTGAAAAATGCCTTTTAAATCTAATTACTGACAGCCATTTTCTGCTAAGACTCTCTAGTATTTTACAGTTCAATCCTTGTTGCATACCTGCTTACACGGAACATACTGAGTTGTAGGAAGGTATTTAGTGAAACTCAGACTTTTACTCGTTCGTGTTTACTGATTAGATCCACCGTATTTTATGATGACCATCTGTAATCCTTTGATCTGATGGTATTCCCAAGTCCAAAAACAATTTTCATGAGCACTAAAGGTTTGTAACAAGTACAGTCACCGACGAAACATGCTATTCAAAACGTAAAATGAATACTTTTTAGGGTTTGAGTTTGGCCCAGTTCCTTCAAGAAGATAACACGACAGTCATGTCTGGCCGAATCGAGCTTAAGTTGTATCTTCGGATTATATAAATGGTACGCTTTTGATTTACCGAATCCAAATTTACGGTTGACGTTACCTATCAAGTTTGTGCGCCTGATGCTCATTGTTCACGAATCCTGGTGTCAAAACAACAAATTCTTATGTTTGTAGCTGCCAATTCAGTTACGCTTTACTTGTGCCATTTTTCCAGATTTAGTGACGTTCGAAGAACAGTGAGGCGTTAAAAACACTTGGATGACATGCGCAGAACTGATATCTGTCTCGAGATTCTGGAAAGCATTGCCACTTTACAAGATAAGGTGGCGCGGACAACGTGATTTTAACAGGCAAAAGTTCGCTGAACGCAGAAGACTTGTTTCACAATGGCTGCACTGTTCTACGATAATCATTTTATTTCAGATAAGTGGCACGAATAACTCAGGAATGAGATTATTTACAGTGTTCAAAGTTGTTTAGTTCACTTGGTTTGATTACTATTTACCGGAAGCTGCCAAGGCAAGTGAGGCTATGAACATGATGCAAGAGAAACAAATGGGATCTGATCACTTGGAGATCCCTTTGACTACTACCTGTAGACTAATAATGCGTCCACCAGTGACCATAACAAAAGAATCTCCATCCAATCCTACGCTTGTTTGCTGCTTAGGCAGTTTTCATAGACTAAGTCATTAATGTATGTCTGTGCTTTTTTCGGTGCGACGAACCTGTGTCAATGCTTTTAGAAATGTTACCTGCTGGACAGTTAGTTTCCAGCTGGAACGTTGTTCTGAGTCTTACGATTAATCTCCTAACACAGCCAGCTGTGCTGACATTCTGTTTTGGTTCATGAAAGCGAACCAATGTGAGAAACCAGTCCTACCGTTACCTCAGTTACTTTCTGTTAACTACCTGGGGATTACATTGGGCAACAAAATGAAATGTTGTCCATGTTATGGAGGTTTTCATCAAATTCCGGAAGCTATCTCTGTTTGTCCGGGACTAAACTTCTTCCTCCACGCTCCTTCACACGGCCAGTTGTTTTACTAAGGCTTGTACACCTCAACACGGAGTGTATTACTCATATGTGGTTTCCCTTGGTTTGTCGTCAAAAGACTTCAATTTTTCTCAGATACCTAAATCACATGTCCCGCTGGAGTGACTGATCCCGTAAACAATGCGCTCATTTCACTGTTTACCATTATATCAAAATGTGCAAACAATTTTCATAAAAAATTTCATCCGACACAATCCATCTCTTGTATCTGAATTTCTCTAAATTTGTTTCCACATCCTCCATTGAATCCTTGTACAAACATTTGTTTGCACTCACCTCATCGTGCTATTTTTCCAGCATTCCTCAGTTAACTCGCTTTCTACACAAACCGAACCTTTTCATTCTTGTAATAACTACAGAAGTGAAACAATCAATTTTTTTCTACTGATCATGGCTGCAGGAGTCTTCTTTAGTCTGGCATTGAGTTGCAAACTTGTACTAACAATTTTGTGGTCTAAGCATAGTTATTTAAACGACCTGCGTTTGATGTAGAGATGTGCATGCAAAAAGTGAAAATTCACCTTTCATGATGCGCAATACATTTTGTTGACCTAATCTAAGGTTGGAGCTGTTCAAAATAAGCGATCTATCGAAAGGAAAATCAAAACAGCACTATATTTCAGACATTCTGGCACTTTTATTTTTTTTTATTAAACAAGTGCGAATTTCATAACTTCAGATTTACGACTGAAAGTTTTGAAGATCAATCCATAGTAAACATAAATTTCAATTTCTGGAACACATGTGAGTCAGGTTGCATTCTTCCTTTCAGGCAACATCCACTTTTTCTAACTTATTGAAAGAGGTAACAACCAGAATACGTTTGTTCTTGATTCTCTCCAGGGGTAATACAGAGTTCATTAATCAGTTTCCTTCGTTGAAGTTCGCACCTTGGAATAAACTAATGGATTCTTCGAGAAAGAATTTACGGAGGAACAACTCGTTTACCCATTGTGTAACAGCTGCTAGTTTAATTGTTGTATCTTATCCCAGTAACTGACGAAAATCCCTTCTTATTCTGTATCGCATTATGCTAACATCTTAAAAATCTGAGAATGAAAATCTCAGCTTCTCTGATACTACTGATTTTCTGTGGGCAGCAGAAAAGACTAAACTTTGTGATACAGTCTATTTATCGCAAAGTTTGAAAATACTCGACTCATATCACTAGAAACAAAATTAATCCATCTCATGCTTCAATCGTTTTGTGCATATTACAGTGACTCTAAGATAAAATTATCCAACCTGAGTGCCCTGTCAAAAACAGCTATCGTTATTATCACTCTTACGTCGTTTCATCAATTGAGCTTTTCACATGTACAATATCATCAGTGGTAACATGACATTGCCATACTTGGAACCTAGAAAATCATAGAAATTTAATTATCTGGTGCCTCTATCTATTTAATAAATGCACTGCGATAGTATGACACCATCTATTTGATGTGATATGCGTCAGTAAGTAAGCCTTGAAACTTGTTCCTGGTGCAGCTGCATCATCCCATAATTACAGATGAATATATCACGTATTTCACATCTCGGATGGTTGCTTGATTTTATGTCCCACTGTCATATCAAAGTCTAATCAGAATGTTACACAAAGCCGGGCAATTCGTGTCAAAATATAACATTGCGAATACAACACTCTGATCACAGTAGGCTGCGTGCACTGATGCACAAAGAACACCAATAACAATCGCGCGAGGTGTTGCGTAGTACACTATCATTTTTGTCTAACTACTGACTCTTCCTTACTACAAACCAACATACTTCTAAGTAAAGTGTTTTTCCTTAAAGCTACTGGTCGGTTCGAATACATCTCGCGTCAAAAGTGAATGATCATCCAAAGTCCTACGGTTACTGTTGCAATTCACACATCACAGAGTATTCTTAATCGTGTACAAATGAATGAATCCATTGTGTGACACCATCACGGAAATTAAATCAAAGTTCACATTCATTCAATGCAGTGAGAAATGCCACGAAAAAGCCATTGGTGAACATCGTTTCATTCCATAAATGCGTTTTTCATTGAAATACATGAATCCAATGCACTCTGGGAAGACTGTAAATTCACTCCGTTCATGGAATCTCTCTTTTCAAATACCGAGTAGTATTTTGTAATTTTTAACAGGAGAGGTTTCACACATCAGTTTTCAGAGGTTCTTGTGACAAGTGGATCTCCCAAGGTGTAACGGTTGCTAGCAATGACTTAAGGCTCATTCAAAACATCCGATACATAGATGTTGGCAACTACTTATCTGTAATGATATCATATACATTTCCAAAAGCTCCTATTTTGTAGCGAGTTGATTCAGTCGTACATTTTAAGAATGTTTTATACTGTCATTTCATTTACTAAAGGGTAGTGTAAGCTGTCTTACTGAAGTGTGTGAACTCTATTTTTTGGACTCTGAGATAAAGATGAGCGTAATCACCCGTAGACTGAGAAGCCGGTATACACCAGCATGTATGCATTAACTCAGAGGTGTATGATCAACTATTGTGGTTTAAATTGATGTTGACCGCTGCCTCCAGGATGTATATAGTTATGAAATCTCACCATATTCAACTCACTTAACATGTTTGACAAAGAGGATGGTTCTTTTTCTAGGTAAATGCACCTGAACACATAAAAGATTGTCAAATGACCCTAAAGATTAAGGTTAGTCGGTTCAAACAAGGTTTGTTTCCACGCACAAACTGCAACGTAAACTGGCGTCCTTCAGTTTAATCTAAACGAGAAAAACAATGTCATTCGTATGTTATATTTTACATCGATTATTTATTGAAATTTGGATCGACGCTTGCGCTGGGAACCCTCATAAGACCTACACAGGGAACAACACGAATATGTCCTTGAACAAAGTGTGGATAGAAGTGCATAGTTCTTTAGCTTGTGAACCAAATTAGCGTCGAGTGTTGTCCGTGAAGACTTATGTCTTGTAGCTGAGAGTTCCTCTGAACGTTAGTATCAGGATACATTTCTATTTAGATATCTTTGGGGCCACGAAGATGGTACTAACAAAATCTTCGAAAAAAAATAGGAGCTGCTTTGATGAAGCAGACAATCATTATTTTGGGCTGCTTTTAAAGGTCACATTTAACAATCTACGTGATGAACCATCTGCTCATTTTTACTTCAACACACCTGTGAACATTTGTCACTCTCTTTCACACCGCACGTGCATTAGTATTCAGTCATTCATTAAATGATGTCCCAACACATACGTCTCACACTATAAGAGCCTTAATTTTTCCTCGCGGAATACATGGTTTCATACTGGCTAGTTTGTATGATTGAGATAGAGCAGTGTGTAAACATTTGGGGAACACACATTTAACCCCATACAAAGGAGTCAAAAACGTGAATGTCTATGGTGAAATTGACAAATGTCATGGGAGCAGGATAGCCTAATCTAAATGCGCCCTATCTTGCTTCACTTACGAGAAACACATCAAACGAGGTTTGTGAATATCGCCGTGAAATGGAATAATCATTTTCTCTTAACTTCACACGGCAAGCCATGAACGCAGGTGATTTGGCAAGCTTGTTAGGGCTATTCCGGTGGTATAGCAGACGGGTTGCAAATTACTTTTCATTACTATGACGTACGATATATTTGAGTTGGGTAAATAAGACACTTTAACAACCTTCTGCTGAATTAACGACCTCCGTAAACTAAAAGGGTAGCCTAATACTCTGCTGGGGGTTGTACAAATTGCTAATAATCTCTAAAAGTAGACTATTAATAACAGAATTTGCTCTTAATTTCTCCCAGTAAAACTCCAACACAGGTTTTGTAAGTTACTTTTAAAACATGAAAAAATGAAATACTTCAGAGAAAAGAAGCCTTTTCGATGCACTGGTCTTAATAAGAGTATAGCTGAGAACCCTCGATCTAGTTAAAATGAGAGCACACTACTTATGAGTACTCAGCATTAACTAATCACCTAAGGTGCATTACAACAACAAATAATCAGGATACACAACTGTAACAAAACCGATATCGAATCTCAGTTGCAACCGGAGTTGCAGAACGCGGCTTACCATAATCTTTTCAACCCAGCTCCAATCGTCTTTGGTGCTTCCGGTATTCAAAACGAGATCGAATTGCTCATCGTAATATTTCTTTTTTGAATCTATCCCCTTTAAGTGCCAGAGAAGGAGGGAGAGAGGAGGAAGTCAGTTTTGTTAACAACAATAACCAACAAATTTACATTGACAGTTGGCCAGTTGAACATATTTTCAAACTTTCGATAGAAATTTGCCTACGAGGGAGAAGTGAGGATTACGAAGGTGAACGAAATTCGAGCATGCGCGCCCGGATGAACAAAGTCTTGTTAGCCAAATTTGTATAAAACGACGATTTTTTGGTGTTCTCGAGACACAGTCCGGAAATGTAGTCAATCGTAACACTCTGTGAGCCATAAATAGCAGCCACGTATTGGTCCTGTTAGATATCTCAGTTGATCAATAGCTTGTTCATATGATGCGTAATATGACCCTGACCATTTGGAAACTGCCGTAAATTCACATTTGCCGATAACCTTGACTA
>JTDE01001607.1:35004-64077 GCA_014338405.1 Paragonimus skrjabini miyazakii | reverse complement strand
CATGCCGCCTCTTTTTGTGTTTACCGTTTCGTTTGTTCCTGTGGAACAAGCTACGTAGGTTGCACAACAAGGCGATTATCCGAACGCATTCGGGAGCACCAACCGGTGTGGCTGACGCGAGGATCGATGAGGCCCTGTTCGTCTGCGATTGCTACGCATTTGATCGAATCAAACCATCGGGTCAATCGGACCGAATCGTTCAGACCAATCTACCGAATATGCGGGATACAATCGAAACAGGTCAAAGGTCGTATGCTATCAATTGCAGAGGCGATTGCAATTCGCCTATACTCACCACCACTATGCGCTCAAAAACGGCTAGTCAAAACGTTGAACCTTCCATGGCCTTGTGCGCAAACCCAGAACAGGATGATTGCGTAGATGTGACATATCTCCCGCAGATTTCGTACAACTCACGTGGTCAATGTTATGTAACTAAGTCTCATGACTCAAACCAGACAGAAACTGTTGACTGAAATCTCTCGCTTCAGTATTATGTTATCTACCGCCCCCCTATCGGACCCATATAAATGTGTTGTATTTAGCCTGATGATGAAACACCGAAAACGAGCTTGTTTGCTACGCGTTTCTTCTCATGACTAAACCGGGCATATTCACAGTATGTTTAAAGTTGTTTGTTATTTTTATGAAGCTGCTCACGAGTTATGGACGAACATTCTGTCTCTGGAGTAGAGTCCAATTACCCAATTAAAAGATAGGAAGAAGGGAAAGAAACGATGGATTTGTAGAGGACTTCACCACTTTGTTTAACTATTTGGAAAGTGGGCAACAAAAACTAAATAAGTCAAGGTTTTCAGACATCTTTCAGCGTAAAGATCATTAAAGAAATGCCTATTATTGTTCGCATTGGATTTTGGAGATTTCGGCTATTTCAAATTGAACACCACCCACGTTCGATCACAGTCGTTGTATTCAGATAAACCTTTCATCCGGCCTAGTTCGTAAGGAAGCACTAGCCTCGAGTTTTACCCTTGTGAAAGCTCATCAGTAGTAAATATCCCCATCCAAGCCGAACGATCTTCGTGCAGACCATATACATTGATCAGGTGGTTCAATGAGGTCCGTGGCCACAACCAAATTGAAAAGTTCCTGATCGTAGGATCATCGATTGGAGTTGACAGGACGGTTACTGCCTTTTATCGAGACGATTGGATAGTAGGAAAACTATTCGCACCTGTTTACGGTGGAGCGTTTAGATTTAATCGATCAGTCATACCTAACGTGAGGTTACTAGCATGTGGTTGACATGGTTTTCTCACAAACGCGAGGGTCGGAGTGCAACCTCCGGCTCGAATAAGGATATGCATTAGCGATGACCTTTAATAAGAGCGAAACTCGAATCTAGTACTTCCGTACAAACTGGGTCAGCCGAGAGGTTTATCTGAATGCAACGACGGTGATCGAATATGGATGGTGTCCAATTTGAAATGCACACTAACTGCCATGTTATGTGTTCGCGCTGCAAGAAAAAGCAACTACATGCTAGAAAATTGATTTAAAATACAAGAGGCATACACGTTTTTCAGCTTAACATATTAGTCAGATTTAATCGCATGTTGATATGACTTGCAGTTAGCTGATGAGAAGCTTCAGGTAAGTCTTCCGTTGGTCAAGAAACGTACATTTGGCGTGGGATAGGCATTCAATTGGAATAAAACAGCACAAGTTATATCAGTCACACTAAAGTATTTTACGGAATAATTCAAGATGAGTTTACCCGCCTTTGATAATCTAGTTTCACAAAAAGCTTTTAAACGCTTTAGTACTGTACGCCATAAAAATCACTCACCCTCAACAGGTTGTGGAACGGCTATTTGACCCAAACGTACACTTAGTTCGCTATCATCTGAGTCTGTCAGTTCATCGTGAAAGGTCTGCAAGCAGAAAAGGGCGAAGAAAAGTTATGGTAACCGAATGTATGTTTCCAGAATACAGCTTGGATTAATGTGTCCTATATACATTTTGGAGGACGCAAAGTTTATAGCATTGCAAATACGGCTTACTGCAAGTTGCATAACAATAAAGAGTTGCGACTAGTTTCACGTTGAATGAACTTTAAGTAACCCTAAAAATGAAACCTTCATGATTCTGTTGAAAGTGAACCAGCATACATTTCTCACATCTACCCTAATCAAGTGAATCTGCTAACTGATTCCTGAAGACGATTGCCATGACAGAACTTATTAATATCCAGGTCGAAATACGTCAGAAAAATCATTGAACACAAATATGTGGTCTTATTTATTCCAGTCAGGAATTTCTAATTCGCTTATCGGTCGACATTCAACAGAGTTGTAGATGATTTTCAAGTTAAACAGATGTCGTACTCGTTGTGTGTTTTATTTCGAACTAATAGTTAGCAGCACGAAGATGGTATTACGTAGATGTCTAATAATTTATAAATAGGTAGCGGGAAATATTAAGACTACATGTTTTTATCCACACACCAGTGGCTAGGTAGTGATGACAACGTTGGACCAATAGTTGAATGATCAAGGGTATCTTGCTGTCTCGTTTACTTAACAGTAGTTCCGCTGTCTCTGAACCAATAAACTTCTATCTGTGAGGCCGTTTCGTTTAGCCAATCATCCAGTCAGGGTCCGGCCTGCATACTGGCTTGGTCAACATGTAAACTGCCAGCCGACGGGTAAAGTGATGAATGGAACGTTCAGTAAACTAAATTGTTTATAACAGGACTTCATTTACTTCAATATCGTTGACCTCCATCTGTAATGTGTAACAAGCAATAAACGCAATGGGTAGTGGAGTGTCAAGTCTGCGGCTACTGTCTAAATCAATGGTACGCCCAGAGTCATTAAGTATGTTATTTGCACACATGTCCCACCAGGGAACATATTGAATTTATAATCAGGATCTTCTAACCACCGACTAATCGCATGGTTGCACAGCTGGTTTAATGAGAGATATCTTACTATCTATATCATCTTGGAGTGTACACTCGTTGAAAACACTTCAAATAATTGGCCCAAATTATGGGTAGAACACATTGTAATCATCATTAAAAGTTCTGGCTCATCCATGAAAACATTTTGAGAAAAGAACATGAAAGAAGACACCACTAGTATTTAAGGAACTGAGCATGATTTTCACAATACGCTGGTTTTAAAAGTCGCCGGGTAAATCCCCATCACATGGGAAAAATTCAGCAAAACACGTTATGGGGGACGTTCTCAGAGTAAACATAGTTCGCCCGTTTTCAACTAACTTGTCAACCTTCGTCATCATGCTGGCTTGAAAAAATAGATTCTGACTATGTTCCTTGCTAAATCATCATTCTAATTGTCCACTTTCGTAACATTAGTAAAAATGATGCAGTCATGCTTCTAATTCTGTGGCAATTTTAATGGAAGTCGCACCAGATGGATTCAATCAGAACATTTGAAAGTCTGATATTAAACGCAGCCTTAAGTCGTTAAGTCTAATTTAATTGACTTAAGGAAAACAGATTAACATAGAACATCTTTTAACGAACAAATCCATGAGAGTTGTATAATTAACGTTAGGAATGCGAGCTGTAACTAACCTCTTCTTGATATAGTTCTGAACTCTGTATTGTCACATAAAAACGTGTCCACCAGTCAGCCGAAGCCAATTGTTCAGGAGTCGGTCCGACTTGTGTCACCATTTCCGGCTGAAAGAGAAGTCCAGAGAAAAATTTAAAAATTGTGTTGAATTTTTCTCGGAATACAAAACCATTGGTGTTTCACCCAGTATAACAGATAGTCTAAAAACAAGTATTAAACAATAAAACATATATGTTTGAGCCAAACATTTTAGAGGTTCAGAAGTATAGGTCGAAAGCGAGGCCAAATATCTAATAGAGATCCATGAATAGTTACAGTTTCCACAGAAGATAAGTTTAATTTGGCTGCACACTCTGCAGTAAAATGTCGTCAAATAACTTGATCAGATTTTTGGAAGCACATCGTAGCCGTCGGCCAGCCTCTGTTCCGAGTGGTTTTCTTTCATGACTCACACACTTCTAGGATTAACAACGGTACCAAAAATGACTGGGTATGTGCAAACAGTTGGTATCAATGGATGAAGTACAACAGTTGGGAAACCTAACTCTTATGTCTGCCTGAAACCACGATAATCTGTTGATCTACGTTTTGAAAACCACTCTGACGCTTATTCATTACGCGCAAACAATGCAGCCCAGATAAAACAAAGTCGAAACAGTTGTTCGTTAATTTATTGGTGACCAGTGGGTCCAAATGTATGTTAGACCCTCGTCAACCGCTGCTGATATATATCGGATGTTTGGTAGCTCATGCTCCAATAAATATCAGTCTACGACAATACAGAGTCAACTAGCTGCAGTAGGCAATGGGTCTTAATTAGAAAGTGGTACGCAGGTTGTGGTCACATGGGGAAACATTATCCCTTGGCTTCACTGTTGTTGATTTAACGGCAGATAATGGAATCACTCCGTATGCCAGAAAGCAAATGAATATTGTTCACCGTGAACTTACCCCTCCAACATGTTTTTCTTCGCTTGTAGCAACCACGCCATTCGTTGGCTTTTCGTCACCATCCAGAATAGGTCTGACGTCAGTTTGGCTAGGTTCAGGCAACGCAATTGGAACGAAATTGGGATTGATTTCGGCCAGGTCGAATTCGCTGTCATCCTCAGCTGTAGATTCTGCAGCAAACGCTGCACTGGTAGGCTCTTCTGACTGCGGCTTTGAATCTGCTTCAGAAGGTTCTGCATCGAATAGACTATCCAGACCTATGTTAAGTCGTCGACCTAGTTGAGGACCTTCACCGAACAAAGAATCATCATCTTCATCTTCTTCATCCGCTGGAATTAGGAATGGAATTGGAAACAACAGGTTTCAGTTATATTTTGTATGCAGCAATTTCAGTGTATTGCACAATGACGAAAGTTATTTCGTCTCGGAAACAGTGAGATAGTTTATCTTAGAGGCAGATTAGCCCGCTGCTTTATCAATTTTGTATCTATGAAAATGATCTCGTAACATTAATTTACTGTTGGGAAAATGAAACTGGGTAGAACAGTTGTAAATGTGTGCATCTCGCTGCCATGGACATCTGCCTGGCTGAGTCGTATCTTCATCAGAATACGGATCAGTCTGAGGTCTTCGAACTCCTGAAAGATATTCATTGCCGCTAGTCAAATATACTAGTAACCAACTGTCTATCTGACTACTTCGGGTTTTCCCAAACCGTTCGTTGTCTCTGTCGACAACGTTTGATATTGTAAACCCCTGGTTGACATGTGAACCAAGTGCTCCAAACAATGCGAACTCTGAACTCGGTTAATTCAATAAATGTTTGAAGGGTGAGGTTGTTGAAAAAACACCGGAGAGCCATTTATACAGTTAGGTAATTATTCTACTTGGAGACATCTTAAGCCATAAAACATGTAAACGAGCTAACCCTACGCATGTACTTGTACTACCAAGCAGATGAAGACAGGATGAGGACGTCACAGACAGCAGTGAAAATCTACCACCTAAAAGCATTACATGCAAACTAGCCCAGTGAGTTGGCCTAGTTAGTATAGTCTGCATGTTTTAAATTTTTTTTACCACGATCTAATAATTACCACAAATGAGTAATATTTTATTATCAGAGAAAATGTTCAACAGAAGTTGACGAATAACTCTCAGGACAGACTTGAAAAGGACAGGAATGTCTGATACTCCTCAAAAAGATTGTATACATATTGTGAAGTAAATTTTATGGAGTGATATACAAATAAACAAATAAGCGGAAAATTCGGACTAAGAAAATGAGAATCCAGCTTAGAAGCTGGGTACTGGGTAAAACTCTCACTTTTGATGGCAATGGAAGCAAACTGATCAATGTCATCGGCAACCACAACGAATTAAAGATTTCTGCTGAAATTTGATTGACATGCCACCATAAAACAGGTCGAAATAAAAAATACCACAGCTTAGAGAATGATAGTGACGGACTCATAAGCTTAAATTTGTATACACTCAGACATTCATGAACAAGTTGTTAACACACTGCAAACAGAATTCCAAATTGCAATGGAAAGCCAGTTGACGTGTTTGTTTAGGACATAACTCACTAAGGTTGTTAACAGGTTAAGTGGTTTACGAGAAGTCTAGCGCGGAATTTAAACAGGAATTTCGATGTATAAGTAACCTTGTGATCGACCTCAAGTTGTTTTTTTCATGCCTGTGATTGACCAAGCATATCACGTGTACACGATTCATCGACAATGGGTTGACGCTCAGAAGACCAGACTTATCTGTGTGAGGCTGTACCTTCATATGACTGAACGGATTTGACACTCATATCCAAAGCATTCCTCTAACCATCTTGTTAATATCTTGTTATTGTCACTCGATGTATCCGGTTGAAAGAAAACGTTCACATTATGAAACCACAATATGCTGTATATCTTTTACAGTTGATTATCACGTTCTTTAGCCGTATACAAATTGAAGCATCCGACCAAATATGTCCATTTTTTATCCTCTCATGTTTTTAACGACTTGAAACCAAGTGAGTTTTTTATTATGTGAATGACTGTTTATTCAACAGGTAGTACAAAGACATAGTTTCTAAACCCATATGCTTCTAATGAAGTGTTAATCACACTAATACAGAAAAACTTCCTAAGAATGTCATAAGTGAAACTGTATTTTTAGAAAGCAGTTTGTAATGCATGTAGATTTACTGTTAGGTCCCAAAGATATCTTCAAAGCAAGTTTCAGGTTTGAAGATATCTACATGCCTCAGTGATGGACAGCGCAGCATTAATCTCATTAGATACTTAGATGACTTTCAGGTTGACCAATCGATGTTGTCATGAAGCGACCTCGTACAATATTTTGTGGGTAACGTTCGTAGCCATTTTCAAGTGTTTGCTAGCTGTAAATATCATGAGGTTTAATATGGCAATTTATGTACACTAAGTTTGTAAACAAGATGTGTCCGACTGCTAACCGTTATAGCATAGTGTATAAATAATCGAATGAGCCCCCAAACGTATACCCGAAGTTAGTGTTAGATGCACGATCAGTCACCAGGGTTAAAACAGCCACTAATTAAAACTATGTAACTCTGATGATCGACATGTTTAACCAAAAGCAAGCAGTATCGTCTGCCAGCAAAATCAGTCACGCACTATCGTAATGCATTATATGCACGTGAAACCTGTTGGGTACACGTCACTCCCACCTGTGTGCCCCAAACTCGTGCTGAGACTCAACCTGCGTTCTGATTGGTCGCACCCTCAACGACCAACGACCCATTCATGCACACACAAGGATGACACGCTTATAAATGCGACAAGATAGTTTGTACTTCCACTGAGTCACGTGTTCTCTTTATCGTTGTTACAGCCTGTACGGCTTACAATTGATTGCAACCGAATAAGAATACAAGTCCATTAAGTAAAATGCTCATATAACAATAACGAAGTAACATTTGCTACAAAAATGGCGTCAAAGGCAACTGGGTTCGGTAGCATGGAATGATGTATTGCAAGTAACCTTCAGACTTTTCTTTTTGATATGTACTCGGTAATAGATTAGGGTATTCCGAAAGCCACGGATATCGAAATGTGCGTATTAGACGAAGCGAGAAAACTTCGTGGTTAGGCTGTACACATTTGGCTGTCGAAGCTGCTTAGATCAATTTTGTTTGATCAACGTCCATTTATACGATTTCCCTGATGACCGGCTCAGTAAACCTTTCGTGAATATTCTTCAACAGTGACACAGTATCTAACAAATACCTTGAGTTTTACGATTTGGTTGTGTTTTTTCTCTCTTTAAGACATTTAGCTAACCAAAGGGGCGGGATGAAAATTCTATGCGAGTGCGAAGGCAGAAATCAGTTTTAAGTGTTGGTCACCTTACATCAGTATTCTTTGGTCACCTTTTTCACCCACCCTACTGATTGATCAAGGAAGAAGACATGTATTCATTTGGCAAAATCGTGGAAATGACTGACAGCATTTCAAACTAAACAAGCCAAACGGATACGATTTTCAGCTCGTAACGCGAAAGGTTGCTAGTTTGACTCCCCATTCACATAACCTCTACCTGATGAGTCTAAACAAGGACGAAAGCGGTCTCAGAGTGTTTGTGTGACGGTGAGCATCAAGGGTCATTACGATCAACTGCTGGGTACAGTTCTTTCAACACACGCTTGTCTATCTTAATAATAGGACAAAAATAGGAAATTCTCGAAAAAACTATCTGATCGCATGTCATCTGAAATTAGTCGAATATTTTGTTTACATGGCCAATTCGGGTTAATTTACCAACCGATTAAATCGCCAGTTAACGGAAAACAAAAGACAAATTACGAACTGACACAAACCCATTCGCTTTTGAACATTAGAAATAAAAGCGATCCAGTAAGGATTTGAATTAGAGATCTGACTCGAACAGAACTGTCACTGGATTAATTTTATTATCCAATTCTATCAACAATTGCAATTTGTTCGCAACACTCAGGTTTGTTCTTTGAAACTCAGTTCCTTGAAATAACTTAGCCAAACACGACCATTCAGTCCATGAAATACTTTATTTTCTATTCCAATGGCTCAGTTTAGTCAAGATTTTTGCCTACGAACTATTTCGATTTTATTCCTATTTGCATTAAAGTTAAGTGTGTCGACTTGTCCTTCGTTCGATTTCTATTAATTGGCCTTCTACTCGTGGTTTAATTCCATATACTTATGCAAGCTGATGAGGAAACTTTATCGAACACAGTCCAGTTTGTTGAATATTCGTTTTACATTAGATTTGCATGGCTGTTGAACAATTTGCCACATAACAGTTACTGATAAATAAAGGCTGCTGGATTCGAAACCGACATGCAATACTCGAAATGTTGAACGGCGTATTTGATAATTTGGTCATCTTAACAAGTCAAGCTCACCCGTTCACGCAGGGCTTATCAAACTGTGTGAGCATGCACGCACACAGATTACACACACACATGCAGTAGCCTCGGAATATATCCTTTACTGATAAGTAATACAGGATTTTGATTTTCGCAGAGATTGAAGAACACTTACACCTGGTCACAGCTGCCACATGTCCATAGACTTTCCAGTCGGCTCACTTCGAAAATAAGCATTAGATTCGAGTTTCGCTCGCATTAGAGCTCGTCAGCAGTGCATATCATCGCCACTGCCGGGAATAGAATTCCAACCACGCTTTCATGAGGCAACCGCGTTTACCACTGCGCCATTGACACCTCACATTGAGCACGACCGAATTATCATATATGAACGCTCAGCCACTTTCGTTTGTAAGTACTGATCAGGCTTCCCGAACGCCTCGATAAGAGACAGTTACTGACTGCTAACTTCAATTGATGACCTCCCAACTAGAACTTCTCACCTGGAGTTAACAAGCCAGTTAGTGTCTACTATCGTGACGATCGGGCAACCTGATCACTACTCACATGCGAAAGTGGTTGAGAGTTCGCATGTGATCATTCGGTCGTGCCTAATGTGAGGTCAGCGGCGCAGTGGTAAACACGGTTGCCTCATGAAAGCGTGGTTGGAGTTCTAGTCCCGGTCGTGGCAAGGATATGCACTACTGACGAGCTGCTCTGTCAAGAGTAAAACTCGAGTCTAGCGTTTATTTTCGAAATGGGTCGAGTGGAAAGTTTATGAGGATGTGAGAGCTGCGATCAATTGTGGGTGATGTTCGATCTATATATTTAGTCTGAAAATCAGTGAATCCATAACTGTGAACATCACCACCATCAATTTTACATGTAATTACACACTACAATTACCACAATGGGACAATCAAGCAAAAAACAAGATATTTGTACCTCTTACACCGAACAGGTCACCTTCATGGATTAACAAAACCATCTCACAAACCAGTCAGTGATTTTTATTCGGCGGACTAATGATCCAAATACTCTTTTGGGACTTCAAAAGTAGCGATGTATGAAATCATCAAAATATCATTTTATGAGACTCGAAGAAAATGTCTTTGTATCCAGAGGTAAAATAACCCGGTAAAATGCTCACCAGAGGTCAGTAAACATATACTACACACTTGCCATATATATATATATATATATATATTGTAGCATAAACGCTGCACAAATAATTAGATGTGAGGGGGCTGTTGACATTGACAGCTTCAAATTGTTAACAGAGAAACCAACGTACAACTTTATGACGGATAAACGTTCACAATGGTCACTTTTGATCATTTTCAGTCCTGAGTACATGGATAAGTATTCAAAACACAACTATGGCCGGAAATTCTTCTGATAATCGTTTGACTCCAGGAATAGAGGCAGCCTTAT
Source organism: Paragonimus skrjabini miyazakii (assembly GCA_014338405.1). Taxonomy (NCBI): domain Eukaryota; kingdom Metazoa; phylum Platyhelminthes; class Trematoda; order Plagiorchiida; family Troglotrematidae; genus Paragonimus; species Paragonimus skrjabini miyazakii. The sequence continues at coordinate 53,742 of JTDE01001607.1, read as the reverse complement.
TGGTCGTGTTATATATCCTTTTTTATCTAATCAAGACGGTTTCATCGGCGATTTTAACGAAATATGAGATTGTAAGTGATTTTCAATCTACCACACATTAATAATCAAAACGTTCTCATCGATCATTTTGAGAACAATGCTAGGTAAAAGCTAGTTAAACTTTCAATTGAATTCTGATGTACGCATACTACTCCCAAAATGAACATACCTCCATTATATGTCTTCCTGGGAGGAAGGGTTATCGTAAATTAGCTTGTTACATTTCTCTCTAGAACCCTGAACGTTATTTTAGTGTCTATTTTTAATGATTTTATGGCTATCAACAAGGAAAGCTTTCATTAATGCATTTTTTTATGAAAATCGTCACAGCTGAGTCGATTCGTTAGTTGTAATTGATAAGTGATCATTTTACTTAGTTCCAGAAAACAAACGATGAACGGTTTTTATTTTGCCAGTTCGAGATGTTTAGTTTGGAATGTAAAATAATATCTTCCGGGAAGCCTATTGGTCAACTTACAATTCACGGATCAATTGGTGTTTTGGAGACAACATCGTGTGTACGAAGTCTATCTGAAACTCTCAGCATTACGTAACCACGGAAAGGACATACAAACCGATGTGGACCCTTAAATAACGTAAGCATGGTTTCACCAATGGTATACTAAGTATCATTGTCCATAACAACTCAAAACCGTTGTCATCCTATCATCATCATGACAACGGCTTCGTGAACTGCAGTCTGTAAGCACTTCTACAATCTGCCTTAATTTGGTGGGTGTAAGCAAATGTTTTATTCAGCCCTTCAAGTTGAGAAATTGATGTTACTGATTTGATTTGTGGGTTATTTACATGTTCCAAACACCAGGTAACATAATTTTACTGGGAATCATGGTACTGTCTGAACTATTCTCGAAATGTATGTTCACAGTATAACTGCTACATGTTCACTATTCACGCCGGGCTGATATTCGGCACAGCAGTTCTTGGTACACCATCACATGATTGCGAGATGAGCATTCAAACGAAAAACGATTGCACATGCATTGAGACCGTTCCAGTCGCCGAAGTGGACTAACGTAAGTTTCTTCATTGCAGTACTTGTAACGATAATTTTCATAGTTTTTAACATAAACCTGTTTGGAGATATACTAACTAGATAATTGTTTGCCCCAGAGCGATGAGAAATGAGAAGTACAAAACAATGCCATCATAAAATAATCATCTAAAAACAAGATACTTGAAGAATTACGTCTAATTATCGGTAACGTAGTTCTCTAACAAGGGTAAACAAAATGTTACGCCTTATTGGTTACAATAAAGGGTAATATTGATCCTTGGATAGTCATAGTTTTTCAAAATGTGTTATCAAAAACAAAACAACATACGACTGACCTTTATCTAGTACAAGATATTCACGGATGTTAGAAAAGGTGTATGACCCAACAGTAACCTTGGTCCCAAACGGACGATTGTCGTGACAATTCATCACCATCGGGGGCCAGTAACGTTCATCGACCGGGAGGTACTGTCATTTGGTTGGAAAAAACACACGGCTTTTATCCTTTACAGTGAGTTTATAATTAAGGAGACCCTGAATAAAAGTTGATTACCTGGGTGCATTCTTCCTGTTTTTGGTTATATTGGTTATCTTCAAACAATCACACAAAATTTGTTATGACTCTAAGTTTTGTCAGGACTACATAAATTATGATGAATCTTGGAATTCAATCCATTTACTAATGGTACCGTTATACAATCCTTGACAGCGCCCCTCACAATCCGCATAGCTCAGTAGCAGAAAGTAACCAGCATATTTCATTGAATGTTCTAGAAAACCCAGTAAACAGCCGTTCAACATAAGTCAGCATTTTTTCAAACTGATAATACTTACGTTGTTCATATCAGCAGATAACAGTATCATGCGGTGCACGAGCTATGAATCAATGTCATTGGGTTGAAACATGGATACTAACGAACACTCCAGGAACCATCGTACTTTAGTGGTTCTCGTTATGTTATTAGCGTAACATATGTGTGGGAAACCGTTGTTTCGGCGTAAAACGTAGTTTACTTAAGTTGACCTTATTGATTGTTTTATTCGGTTCATCTTGGCAATTCTGTTCCATAAGGACCTTCTGTAATTCACGTGATGGTGAATGCTCGAAAAAGTGCTTTGTTTGCTGAAGTGTGTTTGATTATTCTGTCTATACATCAGTGTGGTGAACACACCCAACAATATCTCATCTGATAAACTGAAAGATCTTCTCCTAGCGGATCATTCTGCAATAGCTCTTTGCAGAGTGCTGATTCTGGTCAGGACATTTTATCCGTAATACGATGACAACTCAGAGGTTCATGGAATGAAACTCCAGGTCAAATAGAAGGGACAACGAAACCATCCCTTACTACATGCTTGTATATGGAAGGTCGTGAACGTGTCCAGTGTCAACCATATCAGCCCCATGACGGTTTTCCTTGTTGAAATGATAAACTCCGACTTGTATGGTCTCATACCGTGTCACTGTGTCATTGTTTTGTAAATTGCTCGTCATTAACTGTCAAGCTGCTTGCATATACTCCATTTCATTGTAAGTTATAAAAATTTATTTATTAATTTATTGTGGACGGTTTGAGTTTAATAGACCTTTACTATTTCTTACTGTCTTGTCCGAACCAAGAGATCTACAACTGCCTTGAATATAAATGTAAAACCGCGGATTATAAAATTTTCTGTAGTGTACGGTAAACATGTATGCCTGATCGGTCACCTAATGTGACTGATTTTGTGATACTGTGAATGGATAATTGTAACAGGTGAGCATCAGGTGATTAATATGGTTATCCTAATGTTCTGCTTCAAGAAAAGTGGTATTACGTTTTACCTACTCTTACCACAACTGTACTGTTCGATTAGTTCAAGAATTTCATTTTAGCTTGTACCAAGCATATAGGGGCTTTCGGAGAAATCATCCTCCTATCGTATGGATATTTTCATTAGACATCGGAATATACAACAGATTAGTAAAATGACACACCATTGCGGTATTTTGTTCCCGTCGTCACCACAACAACTGCTGACTGTTTCATCTGTCTCAAAATTAAGGTAGGATTATTTCAACAATAGGTCTGTCTGGCAGGAATCTAGACCAAAAGTTAATGAACAAACACTTGGGCACAGTGATAGTTCGCGTAAGTGATACCAGCATTGATCATAGTGTGTTTAGAAGATGCTCATATCAACCGCACACAATCTGCTAGTACTCACCACATCGATAACTTTGAGATGGTGTTTGAACAGTCGACGCTTGGTCAGGTTGCGCATTATTTCTGATTCAATTTTTGTGCCGCCGATTTCGATTGTGACTTTTGGTCGTTTAACTGGTAGTAGTTGTTGACGTGCCATGCCGAACATACTCCAAAACATCTAAAATGAAATTAGACCAACTTTAATCACGTGAGACAAAGTAACCATATGCCATGGGGATTAACGCCTACTTACTATATGACACCAGAGTCAGAACAGAGGATTCACAGACACAATGATTGAATTAAAACATTGGTTAGCATCACCTAAGAGTTGTTTCATTTTATTTGTCACTTCCCCAAGGTAAGACAATCTTTCCGACTGCTAATTTGTATTTGCGGTAAATAGTTTGCAAACTGTATAGTACAATATAACCTAACGCCAGTAGATGCTAAAACTTAGCAGTGTGCCCGTGGAACTTTCACCTTCTGCTTCTCAAGTTTTCTGTTACCATACAAATTGAGTGGCTGTCTTTAGCAACCATTCATTAAGTTAGAGGATACACAATTGCGAGAAATCTAGACTCTGACGGATTCGAACCAGCGACGGAAACAACGTGCCTCAAGGCGGCAAATGCTCTACCAGCTGAGCTATGAAGCCACGCCGGGAGCCCAGAAATTTCACATTTGGACCTAGTTACCCACCCACCCAACTGTGTCATATGGAATCCACCAAATGATCCAGCCGATTGACTGCCCAAGCAGGATTTCTCGATCAGTTCACGCTGGAATCCACAAACACCACTGATGATCATAGAAATTGTATTACCAATGAGTGGTAATTCTAATTTTACGGCTAACTTGCACACGAACCCGTTAGATTTCACGAAGATGTTTCTGGAACCAAACCTGATCCAGCCTTGAACAGATCACCATAGTTTATTCGATGCATGCATCGCGATCAGGGTAAAACCACGGTGACAAAGAGACGTTGTGTTTCGCCGTCTTATACATCCGATCGGCCATTGAAACGATAACCTGAATGGAATAACTTCTTGGCTCTACCGTGTACACAGACTACGTTCTGCTTGGGGATACACGTTGTCAGAAACGTTTGTTTTCTATTCTTTACGCCACACAAAAACAGTTCAATAAAACTTGTCTAAACTTAATGTTTGTTATCTGTTCCTGTTATCACTGCAGTTCTGCTTCTTTTGTTTCCTGTTCTTTTTCACTGCCTATGCATGCCATGCTCAATACTGCACACATACACCTTACTGTTCTTGGGGTTCCAAATTCCGCAAAACGCCAAATTGGTTATCTCGTTCAGGTAAAACATTTTCTTTTTACCTGCCTAACGTAGAATGGAAATACAACCATGTGGTCATTCCACGCCTGCCTGAAGGTTATGTATTTAGTTTATCTCCTAAATCATTGTGTGGATGTGAACGTCTATACGCCTCAGCGCACGTGACAGTTCGTTGCTCGTATAACCTTGCAGCCTAGTGCAAATATATGCAGAGAACTTTGAGTAGATTCACGCGATTTTATGCAGAATGTGTAATAGAGCATATTTCAAATACTTTCTAGATAATGGTCAGCTTGGACAAATTGAACCACAAAAAAGTCCGCAATTAAGAGTAACGAAACTCTTACCATTAACCACACAGCACTGAACAACAGCAAAATTGCGGCCAACTTCCTCTTAAAACCATGCCTATTCAAGAAGACATTGAGCATTTGGCTGACTTGGATTTAGCTAACCTAAATACAAAAACAGAGTTTCTAATAATTCTTACTAATCTAATTTTCAGTTTTTTTGAGTGCTACAATTTTACACTCGATTTTTACTACTCACCAAGTAGTTGACTGAATGAGTCTTCAATTACCGCACTCAATTAACCATACGCGCAAAACGAAAGTAGTTTTAGTTAGCTGGACAAAAACTGTTTGATTTCCATCCAGTTTAGTCATTAAAACCACTTCGTTTGTAAAAATAAAAAATTGCGGTCACACTGCTACTCACTACTTCAAATCGAAACCGATGCAAAGGAGGTCTTATACTGTCCGGAATGCGGTAATCTTCTTCGCGTCGTATAATAGCCAACTGTGGAGGTGCCAGACCCAATTTGACTGTTTTCTTTCTTCTTCGTGATTGGCTCATATGTGGTTTGGAAGCTGAAATAATCGTATCTACGTCAAAGTAATCTTCATCATCTTCCAAGTCAGATTCAAATTCATCTTCGGAAGAGTCGCGATTGAGGTCATCCTCATCCTCCAGTACCATTCCCGGAATGCTTTTCAAAATCACACGATTGTCAAAATCTTTGGTGTAGGCAGCAATCTCACTGAACGTCGGAATTCCCTCAAAGGGTAACTTAGTGTCCAGCTAAAGTAAAATAACAAAAATTATTTAGTTGTGAGAAACTGTCTTAAATTTGGCCAGTTTCACTCCCACAAACTGGAGATTTCCACCAGAAACTAGCTCAAAGTCAGTATATAGACAAGGGCCTTATATTCAGTGCCTTAGCAGTATAGGTATGTCATTTTAGGACGTATGAGTAAGTAGCTTCCAAACTGTTAACGTTAAAAGCAATCTTTGGCATCTGGAAGAAGGCAGTAGGAACTAAACAAACACATGGCGCGTTCTTTCAAGTAAGTTAGCTTTGTGTAACTGACAATGTCGTTTCAAGTCGTCTGATAATTCCTTCATGAAACTGGACTAGTGCGGTATGAGAATACACGTCTTTCCTGCCATGTCGATTCTTTGAAACAAAACACAAGCTTCCAGATTTTCACACAGTACGTTGAATCACTGAATACGTTCAGCACTAGTAGATGCAGTTGTCTTTTTTACTTGCCATGAAATACCAACATATCTGAGCACAAAATTATCAAACTGCGTCGTATATTTATGCAAACCAGAAGGGACAATAATTATGGGTGTTGTACCTGACAAGTCATGAGCCTCTACTTAAAGTTTCAAGCATATGAATCTGTTTGTTTAGTAGTTACATATTTTATTCATAGGATGGGCTGTAAGTAAGGAAAATGCTTGCTTTGCGTAATGAATATCATAACGAAGCAGATGTACTCAAGTTACTTTGGAGGTCCTCTGTCTGTGATCAGCACACGACATGGTAATTCCTCCTAATCCGTAACTACTGGATCCTAATCTTTAGACATCGCTGTGCATCTGCTGTTCTCCATATTTAACTGACAATAGGCTTGCAGACAAGAAAAGCCTGCATGATTGTGATTCCTTTATAATGTAGACAGATTTACCACCCAGAGCGAAATCCGATGATGTATGGTGCAGGACGATTTGTTTTTGTATATACGTTTCGCCAAACGTTTTTAATCAGCTCACAATCGATCAACAAGATTTTGCTTACTGAACGTTTGAAAAACGGTGTTTACTTGTTAAGGTGATCATTAAAGAATAGTTTAGTCTAGGAAAAATCTTCGAAACCCTGGAGTACGTTACGAAGCCCAAGTGAACCAAAGTACTGGAATATGGCAGTATTCAGTACGTAAAGATATAGGGCATGTCCTGGAAGCATTTCAGTAACAAAATTAAGAATCAGTTTCTCAAAACATCAGTTTATATTTAGGTTAATCGGGTATGAGTGTTTTTCATTTCAACGTTAACTTTTCATTTACGAATGTAGACCATCTAGTAGGAACAAATGCCGACGGATAGCCATTTTCTTTCAGCGTGGTTCTCAACAATGACATCTCTTTGGCATTTGTTGAGAAATTCAGCAAACAAAAGCTGGCCGCTGTGATGTGTTCAACAGTTCTCAAACTGAATGTCTATCTCCGTTTGCCATACAAAGGTGATGACATTGCCACTCTGTTGAAAACCCGTCTCACGGCGGCTGTGGGACGCACGTTCTATGCAGCCCAACTGGCCATGCTGTTCACCACCACCCGAATCCCAACACCACCATTGAAAACACCGCTACCGCTCAACGCCAAATCTTACATCATCTACGAATTCTCATGTGAGTGCCGGGCTACTTACATAGGCAGAACGGAACGGCAGCTACGTCATCGGGTCAACGAACACATTCCAGTTTGGGTTCACAAAACACTCATGGATACAACAATACCGGGATCAAGTCAGAATGTAACAAGTCACAGGGAACCAGCATCATCGATCGCCCGGCACCTGTTGACCTGTCGACCCCAACTGAACCTGGAGAAGGCGTTTCGGGTACGTTACGCAACAAAAAATCGAAGGCTTCTCCGGTTCGCGGAGGCGGTAGCAATTAGCAAATGGAAGCCACCCCTCTGTGTACAGAAAGACTTGTTCGTCAGTACCAAATTGCCCTGGTAATTGATGCGTATGGATGTGCGTGAGTGTGCGTGTGTTGGTGTGGTTGTTGATTTTGTTGTTTAGCTTCACAATGCCCATTGAACTTTGCTATATAAACACACAGACTGCAGTATGTACCTGATGAGATGCAGTGAAATGTGCTCGAGAGATACATTTTGCAAAAAACTGTTTCTGACTTCTCTGTTCAAATTTGTTACGGGAAAAGGTTGCTTTGTTAAGTGAAGCATCTGAATTATCGCTACACATAAAAAAATTATCTACCTCACCAGGTACGGTGGCATGGTCAATGGCGATGAGACAAATATGTGCGAAAATGAGCTCACCCTCCTGATAAGTGATCAACGCGCCCATCCTAGGCCTTAGCCTAATGGGTGACCAGTGCGTTATGTGTTGATGAATTAACTGGAAAACATAATATTCATTCAATATAAGTTGACGACAGAGATCGTTTAGTAAACTAGACAATATCGCCCCCAGATCACGAAAGTTCGTTGATTCAACACTTCTCACTTATGTCGGTTTATAAGATGTGACATTTTTCCAACTTTGACCTTGGTATCTTGGTACGTAATTCAAGTTTTTTGGTTTAATTTTCTCATATGTCTAACAGGGGTTTGTAATACTTTAATTCGCTTGTATGCTTGTGGCTCGCTGCACCAGTCAGGAAAACGACGTAGTGTCGTAATAGTCCTTACGGTGACATGACATGCTGTTCACCATTATGACCTCATCTGTCGCATGTATTTCTATCGTCCTAGGATAATGGTCTGTCTGAGTTTCGCAGTGTACATTCGACATAATATTTATTTATTTGTATACCGGTAACCCTGCCGTACCTCATGCATAGTTTTCATTACTTCCTAGCTAAAATATAACCAGTGAAATGTCTCTGCTATTGTCTCTTACTGAGAGAGATTTTAGATTATTTGTTCACTATCTAACCTATCAGTCCCGGCCGGCTGGGTTAAATCGACCTGCAATCGTCCTTCTCGATCTTATTACATTCAGTTTCACTGGATACCGGAGGCGTAAATGAAAGCGCAAGCAAAAGATGATGCGATATATTCAGACACGCCAATTTGGCCCAAGTCACAGCGACAGGTTTATGCGGAAGCGAATACTGAGCGAATGTGTACGCCAAACAGTTTAGAGGTATGATGCCCGATTAGTGTTTGGGTAGTTTTGGGTTCTAACCCCAGTCGGATCCACAGGGCTCGGTGGGAGTAACAACAGGCTTCACCTTCTGCATAACACTGTCTTGCTATCTACGATATGAACGGTTTTCAGGATACCAAGCTCAGTTTGAACAGAACTAAATCCAAGTTGATACTCACCCAATTTTTTGGCAGTGGTTCATACATATGTAGGTCAAAGAAAGACTAAAAACAATCGTCTTGTGGGCGGCTGAACACAAAACAATAAACTTCTGGCCGTCAAAAATTGTGATTTCGAAATATCACTCATCTATACTGTGTATTCTGGATACCACGTAATTTTGGAAATGTTGTCCGTAACCAGACAGCCCGAAGAAGTACGGTCAGGACAAATGTCAACTGCTGTTCCGAACGACATTTCTGTGACCATCGATTGAGACATGCAGTAAACAAAGTATCTATAAGCGTGACAGGTCATTACGACGTAACCACATTGCAGTATGATAGGTGTCACTGTGACAACGCCGATCTTCTCATGCTTATAAGTCGCCAACGCACCCACAAGGAACAGTCAACTAGCTGACGGCCAACACGTTTGACGCAAATTCAATTGTACATTTCTTTTTCTTACAAAACAACGTCCTACGGCTGTTTGGTGCACGGTCACCTATTCTCTTATAAGCCAATGATTGATGGGTTACTTCTTTGTTTGATGCCAATGCGCCAATCCATTTTGCTCACTGATGAGTAGTAGGGGATTTCGATTTTCATACAGATTGAACACAGCTGTCACATTCCCATAGACTTTCCAGTCTGCCCCTTTCGAAAAGAAGCACTAGACGCGAGTTTTGCTCTCATTAGAGCTCGTCAGTAGTGCATATCCTCGCCACTTCACTTACATAATAACATCTACTGATACCTTCCTCTCAAGTGAATCACATAAAGGTCTTCATTTTTGATGTATGGTCAGTGTTTGTCTTTGATCCTACGGTTGGAGAGCCTCTTTTTTTCGTTTACCGTGGAGTGAGTTTTTATTTGTCTTTCACACTAACGTCTTGGAAGCTAACGCCGGATTACTAATTTGCGAAGGTCCCAACTTTGACCTTGGTATCTTGGTACGTAATTCAAACAGCTTTATTCCCTCAGAAGTACACCGAATACATGGTGCGTAAATCAAACCACAAGTGATCTGTAATACCTTATGTGAAGCCGCATACAGCCGTAAACGTCCTATGTATTCATTTACGGGCTCAAATATCCAAGAATGCTGCCATATGTGAACGTTGTGGGACAGTCTATTCAGCAGTGTATCCAATTAGACAAAAGTTTACTTGAAATATGTTAGAATTAGTTTTAACTACTAACTAATTGCTTTTCTGCCAACTCACTTGGATGAGGTCGAATGCCGCAAGTAATTCACCGGCTGGTGTCTGCCCACGATATACTGGCCACCATTGCAAACCAGGTGGTTTGTAGTGGTCACCATCAATCCATACTTGAACTTCACAGAAGCATCGACCAAGAAATTCCATTTCATCCTAAAATTTAATATTGATTAAACAACCAGTTAGAAGTAACCATGGCAATTGTAATTTGCGGTATCGGCTAAATGGCGGGGTAGATTGCTCAATAATCAAAACAGGGTTGATATTATAATAGGACTTTAATAACATCAGAACCACGGATTGTCGATTGACTCAAGTGAACATGCTCTAATGCATTTTGTGAAAGCCATAAAAACAATTGGTTTCATTATATACAAATTTTAAATCCTGTAAATGACGAAAGGCAGGATGTTTGGACATTGTTGTTTTTATTTCAACCGTGTATACGAATCAGTTACATCCTTAGGGTTCTTTCAGTTTAATTGCAGTTACTACGTAGTGAAATCGACAAATGAATTTTCAAAGTAAGCTGTAAACTTCAGGGACAGAAGTCCCTCAATTTTTGTTTTGTGACACAATCTGTGTGCGTATCAACAAACATGAAATAAACTATTTCTAAAAATTCTTATCAGCTGTTTTATTGAAAACTGTGTACAACCGTTTTTGTCTTGATTGTAGCAATAACAACAACAAACACCTATCAATTATGTTCATGTATTGGCACACATCTGAAGACAAAGGACCGATTTGTTCGCTATGTTTAACTGGTAAGCATGGATATCCATGGGTAGCTCGACATGATACCTTGATTGTCATTTAGGTTTATGTATATATAGTTTAATCACATCTATTAATCACTTGTGGTCACTGTTAGTATGAAGCAGTCATGAGATGGACTGTGTACATTCAATCGATTACACGAATCCAAAATAATTTGCTGAGTAGCAATTAGGTGTCTATATGTAAAGATATACAAAATTAGGCACATGCCTGAGCACAGTTGTGCCGTGGGCACCTTAAGTATAAAGAAATCTTTAACAATAATGTAGTATTGAAACGTAACGAACATTTTTTTAAATATCTGACATCTAACAGGTAGCAGAATAAGAGAAATCATAAAGAAGCAAATGCACTAATACAAAGCACAGGGATATACTGTAGTACTGTGAGGCAGCCTACAATAAAAAGCAGCGTGATAAGCAAACAGTGCAACAATAATAACCTGTTAGCTGTATGGCAGGTGAGGTTGGCTATAAACAGTTAGTGCGGTTATTTGAATAAAAATATGTAACAGTCATAGAGGAAAGCTTTTTTGCATGGAAAACTTTCATGAACCGATCGGAGGCGCTACAGCGTAACAATGAGCTTCTCACTTACATCAACGGCAGACACAGCCGAAGTACGTACGCAACGCTATAATCCAGATAACAGCCACGAACAGGTGAATAGCATGTGAGTCGTTGAGTTCAGCAGAAGATATTTTTTCAACAGTATATTTCCTCATTACGAATGATATGATGTGCATTTATAATCTAAATCGCTGTACAAAAAAACTTCGTCACTAAAGACATCAGAAAAATACAATCCTACTTGTAGAGAACAGTGTAGAAGTAGGGCTTAAACTTGAGGTTCCAAACGAGATGAAAATTGGTTTGATTGTCTTGTTTACTTCTTTTTAGCGATCTCCATAAATGGTGCAGAACCTAAGGTACCTCTCCGTAAGCATCAGATCAACTGGCTGCTAATATTTGAATTTTACTTGTACAACACATAAAAAGATACCGTACGAACAATGCATAATTTGGACGCGATTGATATATGGACAACTTTACCATTGGCTATCATTCCACATATAGATGAGCTATAGGAGCAATTCAGGTGAAAGCCGGCTAGTGGCAACGAAGATGTAGTTCAGCAACGTTGTGGCCTTGTAAGTGTTATATTCCGCTTTCATTTGATTAAATTTCTTTCTATAGAACCTCCAACTACTCATGTGGATGTAGTATGTGAATCACGATAAGTACTCCAATTCTTTACGTTCTTCTGTTCATTTGTACATTACGTTTTTAATTCATCCTTGTCATACCGACCTAGTGCAATTCTTTCCTAACCCTGATGTTCTTGTCTTATATCAATTTATCAGTGGCCCATCATCATCTGGCATTTATCTTCCAGATTATATTAGGACTACAAGTCTTTGTTTGTCACACAATCCACTCATCTTTTTAGAGAATAGTGGTGACATACATATAAGTATAAAGTACAACAGTCTTTCAGCACCATAACTATTGGATACAATTTATCGATATAGGTTGACCATCACTCAAGCTTGATTGCAGCTGTCGTTATAAGACAGACTTTCCAGCCAGTTTCTTTCAAAAAGAGGAACTATACTCGAGTTTCGATTTTGTCAGAGCTCGTCAGTGGCACATTTTCATGACAGGGTGAGGATATGTATTCGGTTCATGCTTTCTTGAAGCCGCTATGTTGATCGCTACGAGCTTCATTGCACATTAGGCACATCAACTATATTCGTTTGTGAATAATGCACAGGCTATCCGCTTTCACGTAGCTGCTGTAAAAGTTCGAATTTTGACCGATACTTTATGACAGCCAAGTGGTATTGTTTCATTACAAATACCTTATAGTGTGACGCTAATCATCTTGTCTTTGGTGCCTGTAAAACTATCATTCTTTAAACAAGTTTCTTATGTACCGTTTACTTGGAGACTGGCGAACAAACATGTTGTCTCTACATTCACACAGATTGAACGTCACTCACAATTGATCGCAGCTCTCACATTCTCATAAACTTCCCAGTCGACCCATTTCGAAAATAAACGCTAGACTCGAGTTTCACTCTTAACAGAGCAGCTCGTCAGTAGTGCATATCCTTACCACGACCAGGACTAGAACTCCAACCACGCTTTCATGAGGCAACCGTGTTTACCACTGCGCCGCTGACCTCACATTGGGTACGATCGAATGATCACATGCGAACTCTCAACCACTTTCGCATGTGAGTAGTGATCAGGTTGCCCGATCGTCACGATAGAAGACACTAACTGGCTCGTTAACTCCACGTGAGAAGTTCTAGTCGAGGGGTCATCGATTGAAGTTAACGGTCAGTAACTGTCTTCTATCGAGGCGATCGGGCAACCTGATCAGTACTCACAAACGAAAGTGGTTGAGCGTCCACATATGATAATTTGGTCGTGTTTAATGTGAGGTCAGTGGCACAGTGGTAAACGCGGTTGCCTCATGAAAGCGTGGCCGGAGTTCTATTCCTGGCAGTGGCGATGATATGCACTGCTGACGAGCTCTAATGAGAGCGAAACTGGAGTCTAGTGCTTCTTTTCGAAAGGGGCTGACTGGAAAGTCTATGGGAATACGACAGCTGCGATCAATTGTGGGTGATGTTCAATCTTTATGAAAACCTACTACTTATCAGTCTCTAATTCCGTTTAAATGATGTCCTCGTGTGTTGTTTGCAGCCAATATATTCTGTACCTGTCGACTAGTTTACATTGGGGCACAGAGGACATCTGCGACCGGAACAACTAGCATATGAGCAGTCGCATGAGATATACGCTGGTAAGTTGAAATCAACATGCACGAAGTACAAAGATTTGGACCATAACGTACTGTTCTATCAAATAATCACAAAGCCGGTATCTCACCGTTGTTTGATGTTGCCAAAAGTGTCGAACTCACAGACTTTGAAGCATTATCAGGTTATTTCAATCGGCTATAACTAGTTTACTCTGAAACCTTCGTACACAATTCTTCACTAACTTTGACTTGCCGTTAAATTAGTTGTATTACGGATGAATAGCTTATCAGGTTTGATAATTAGCTGTAAAGTCTTTTCCGGTTTTTAGTTTAGTTGTTAGTATCGTCCATTATCCAGGTCAATCCACATTTGATAGCTTCATTTCAAAACGGTCACTTTCGCTCTCACGGTAGCTATACGTTTATGACTGATGAGGGTACGCAAAATGAGTTCATCTTGTGACCGTTGCCGATCCGTCCAATGGTCTCCAGGACCTATTTGACTCCCAATAACTCCCTTGAATTCGTTTCCAAGAAATACGTTGAGGTCAATGGTTTATATTCAGTAAGTACATTCCGTTGTCAAGTAAGGTGGACACCTAGAATAACGGAACATTCGCATCAGGGAAACTAGAAGCATCCATCAACACATGATGCACCAGTACAGCGAACGGAATGAAGATCTTAGACAAAATATCGAATATTTATCCTAACTTTGAACTTTCAGTTCGTTCAAAATGCACAACATTCCTTAGAATACTTAAATGGTTCACCTTGGTTGAGTACGTTTTATTTGAATAAGACAGAGTATGTTATAGTAATAGTTTTGACTTGAAACCGGGACATAATTTTTATGAATCGATAAAACTGAATACTTGATTACTTCGTTTCGCTTTTGTCACATACGCTTCTTCGGACTAAGTGAACTAACTGCAGAACTGAGTTCAATTTAGTGTTGTGCTAAAACATGATGTATGGATGACGGAGGTCAATTAGTTACTTGTGACCCAGAGACTAAGTAAGAGCAGGCAATAGGCAGGAAATCTGCGCCGGGTATTATCTAAACTCAGACAGACTGCGGATCTTGCGCGACCATCAAACGAATGCGACTGGGTGTCTGGGTGTGACGACCATAGTCAGGGTTACGCCCGGCATTATATATGAATTCAAGTCGACGTCGACAGAATAAACTATCCCTCAGTTATGATGACCTGATTGCTGCGTTTAACTGTTCGGATTATTCTGAACAGGAAATGTGGATGTACAACTGTTCGTCGGTGTCACCGCATTATCACAGTCGTCCACTGCTTCTCAAGTTGAAAGGCTTGATATTTGTAAAATTAGAGGAAATCCAGTCCGGATAATCAATAACCGCATTAGGGAGAGTTGGTTTATTTTACCAATACTGAGGGCCAACGGCTGAACTCAGTTACATATGGAAATTGCATTAAAAGAATGTTGGGGATGTGCCAGTTTTACCTATTCTCGTATGAAGGACAAGAGTTATAAAGCGATCGTGATGATTTGAAATCAAGTTCCCCTCAATTACTGAACAAAATGCTGAAATAATAAAATACCCGTTTAGTAGGGCGATAGCAATTGAAATGATTCACCAAACGAATGTATTAAGAAGGTTTGAACAATGTGCATAAAATGGTGTCTGAAAATGCTCACCGTCGTGGCATCAAGATTCTTTGTTGACTTAAAGAAATCACGCTAACCACATAGCAATGTTTAAAACAACCGCATCATGTTCTGGATAACACGAATTGGCTTCTATAAAATGTTGGTCGTAGACAGAACCGTCAAAATTTCAACCTAATTTACAGAAGATATGGTGAGAATGTTATTCACTGTAACACTAGGTTCACCGGAAATGCAAATCAGTCGGTTGAAGAACACATTCACTGAGACTTCATGCTGTAATTAAATGCTAATCGGCTTGTCGAGGAGTAAAATCTCATATCTTCTAATGTAGGATTTGTAAAAAAATTCTTTTGTCATTGTGATGGAAAGTAGAATAAGAACAAGACAGTGCACCTTGTTTACAACACACTCAAATTCTCATATTCATTAAGCGTACGTCAAACAGCGATGCAGGCAATACTTATTGACAAATTCTCTGGTGAAATGCATATTAGTGGGGCGCCACGATAAATTACACTTTATGTACATGGTCCATGTTGACTGAACTTGTAATCTTCGTTGACGGTTACATAACAATAACAGGTGACGTAAACCCTATTTGGCAATAGTTTGTGCGAGCAATGTTAAGAGGCATATCTAACGAAACAGGCAGGACGCATCACGCCACTTCGATCGTTCGGCCCAGTTCGGATGGTATGGTCGTGGGTGGTGGTATGGTCCCACTTAGCCAATCAGATTGCAATCATGCGGTCGAACGCCTGTGCGCTATCTGGACTGCGTTTTCTCGCATTGCCTTCTGACGTCCCCTCTTAAACGTGATTTGCTCTGACGCTCTGACTGCCATATATGACCATTTCATTTCAATCGCTCTATGTCTGACTGACATGTATGGTAATCGTTTCATCCTATAAATTCAGAGTCTCTGTTGCCTAATTTGGACTCGCTCTTCTAATAAACAGTATTGCCGCGTCCTTTCTCTTTCTCGGGTCAAGCAATTGACTGTGTAATCAAGGCGACGATCCAATAAAACCTTACCTTGCTGGAAAGTCTGTTTACACGATCCAAAGGCATCTTTCGTAACGGCTAAATACTTGATAGTTTAATGGACCAAAATAATCCTTTTCTCCCCATACGCACGTGGCAGTTTATGTAATTGTGGTTATCTCCTACATTATTTTCTATGTCGAACACTGAGCTTATTATGCAAACTCTTCTAAGCTTTCAACATCAGATTTGCGGCCGACGTAACTACCTAACGCTGTTCAGTCGTGAGTAAGCAAGAGCAAACCGCCGGTTTGAGAGGACATTAGCCAAAGAATTGGGGAGATATAGGAAATAATCAGGCGATATCCTCACTGCCTACCAAATCTATGTCAGCAATGACCAGTCTGCTACACACGTGTAGGTCCAATCGTAAGCTACTTGGCTGAACACAGTTAGTTATCTGCTCTTCCCTACATCAAATCAACGCTAGTTCTCAGTATATGTTTTGAACGTGAAGTGCAACAATTATTCGGAGCACAAGACCACGACTAACACATCGGTAGAAACGCCCTCCTTGCTCGTCTGACACAATGGTCAGTAAAGAACAAGAAAACCACAGCACTTCTTTATAATCCACATTAGCCGACATCGTCTATGGCTTTTGTGAGGCTATGGCATCTTCTTCACGGTGAAAATTACCAAAGTATGGCGAGACACATGTTTCGCGTTGTGTGAATACGCTAACATAGCATAACAGATTAACATGAATGACTAGTTCAACTTTGCAACATCACCTTCAACCAAATCTCTTACTTCCCAGCTAACCTTAATATTGTACTAACGATATTTGGAAGTGCCAACATCATTACGTTTCTGAATATCATTTTGATATCCGTAATTACTTAACTAATCCTTTTACTACATCATCACTAGCCAGGCAAAAGTGTCGACTAAACCAAGCGGAAGTTGAATTACCATCGTCCAAACATGCGAGCTGTTACTTGTCAGATTGGGAGATTTTGCAGAACAGAGTTGCGTTTGTCACCTCATTGAGTGATCAAACGCAAACAGCTACAACTGACATATTAACACGAGAAGTTCTAGAAGTAGACCATGCTCGAGCTCACAAGTGTATCCACCGGCAGCCTCTAGAGTAATGCGTCCAAAACAGCTCATTGGCGATACGAACAATATTGATCAAAACGGTAAGCTCTTTAATTTGTGATCACTTAATGTGCGGTGTTTTCCAGAAGTCAAAAAAAGCTCTATATTTACTTATCAATAAGAGACGAATTACTTTTTATTCTTTCAGCTACGGTAAATTTAACAATGTAGGAAATAATGGGATTCATTTTTCCCTAATAGTTCGTCTTGTTTTGTTGGCTCGTTCATCTTCTAGAAGCTAAGCATTTCTGAACTTTTGCTGGGTATTCTCAGGGGTCAATTTGACCAATTCTGTTTCGGTCGTAATCACATGAAGGGCTTTCTGTATATTTTGAAAAGCCGGTCTGAGTATTTCCTGATATTCGTAAACTTACTGTCAGTGTTGATGAATTGATCAACTAATTATCATTATAGATATTTATGGACGACAGCAAAATCGCTCTTTGAATAATCCAAGTGTGAAGCTAACATAAACACCCAGTTGCTGACAGCCAGGTTATGAAGTATGTTTCGAGGTCAGTAATTGTAACCGCATGTATTATCAATAGTTTTTTGTACGGTGTCCATAAGCTGCGAAGAACAGAACTTTGAAAATGTTAGCTAAACTACCCAATCACATTTCGTTGGAGATATGTCTGCACGTTTTCCTCTTTATTTGTACCTTGGTCTTATTGATTAATCCACAGACTTACGATGACTTACCCGGAGTACATGTCGTGATGCAGTTCATCAGGTTACTCGCGGTTCCTTAAGTTTTACTGTCGGTTCAAGTTCTAAACGGGAGGACTGGTTTGTCTATATGCTGTTCACTACTTAACAACGCGAAGGTGCCTTTCCCTGAAAGTTTTATATCGATGTAGAATACTATTATTTGGCCTAGAAAGGCTTTGAAATTTACTGTGTGTAAACTTGTTCACCCCCACCCATTTCCAGACTACAAACTGGAGGGGAAATTTGTTTTCATATATGTGTAACCTTGTTCTTAACCATAATTGAACCGTGCCTATTATGGTTATAGGGAAAACGCGTCAGCTGCTAAACTACTAACCTCTAACTGTGCCTGGCCAAATCGGTCCGAACGTCTGTATAATGTACCGGTTTTCCAGTAACCTCTTGAGGAGCAGAGACGGCGGCGTAACATTCAAATCTTACGAGTCAGTCAGAGATGTTATGGAGAAAAGTGCTGACCAATAACACTCATATTAGGCTGCCCACAGTTAGGCGCGTGCAAATATATATATATATATATATATATATATATATATAT
>JTDE01001607.1:6670-34729 GCA_014338405.1 Paragonimus skrjabini miyazakii | reverse complement strand
TGGCAGATTTTTGTTTATTTAGAAGAGATCCATTTGCGAAAAATCTGGACTTCGGCTGGATTCGAACTATATATATATATATATATATATATATATATATATATATATGTACTCCCTTCCCCACATCACACACACAACTCAACATCCTTTGCTATTGACTGGTTTGGCACAACATCGTTCGACGACAAGGGCAAGATAAAAAATCCCACCGAAGTGCTTACTGACCGACCCATTCCACCATGGTTGATTCATACTCCTACAGATGCAGCAAACTGTCTGAATGCGCACAAGTTTATCTTCACAAGAGACGAGCACTAGTTTGGTCTAACATCTTGGGTTGACTATTTCGCATAACAGCTAAATTTTAATAAGTGGTAAACAAAATCGCTTTGCGACAGTTGCAAACCAATCTCCGTTTATTTAATAAATGTGGTTTACATTGACAAAACTTTCAAATGGATCTTACACTAGTTAGTAAATGTTAGTTGAATTAAAATTCTGATACACACACACAACCTATCAGTGGTCGAAACATGTTTAGTGCAGGGAGTTAGTTATCAGTACGTACACTGTGTATACGACTAATTTGGAGATTTTACCCTAGAATATCAGTGTCAAAAATAACCTTGACTACTCAGTTGTTCAACGCCCAATCAAGAAGCTAACTTTCCTATTGGAGTACCACATCAACAGTTGCTGTCCGGTAACAATATGCGGTCGCTCTATAATAAAGAACGCTGTGACATCTGATGTTCATTCACACTTTTACTAAACACTACTTCGGCAAAAATGTGACAACGCAGAAATGCAATAATGTTCACAGGTACTAGTCACAAAGATAGCATTGCACAGCACAGTGTTTGCGGATAACCGGAGTGTAAGTTGAATGTGTACACCAGTCACCGTGTGAAGATGCTCACAGAAGTGGAGGTGTAACATACACCCACGCACTTGCACGCTAGATGGTTTCATTAAAATGGGGTTGACTCATCAGCAGTCTATACTCTGTTACGCATCTGTTCTCACTTTAGGCACGCGATTTTCCATTACATGTAAAGTAAATCAGTTTGGTGCATCAGAATTTCCACGTTAGAATCTTGGACTTGACGATAAGTACTCGATTGGTCCAACCAACCGGAAGGGATAACCAATTTTAATTAGAGCACTTCGCATTGGCTAATTTGATAGATGAAGTGGTACGGGTTATTTTAGGGAGTGCCAAGGGCTTTATCTAATGAGTACAGGGTTGGCAGTCAAAATGAAGCACAGATCATCTGACCCTGTCCCTACTAGTTCATCGAACTGCGGACCGTATTGGTCGCTTTGACAGGTAAGGGGTTGCGAGTGGTTATGGATGTCTGTAGATCTTACTTTCAATAACAGTGATGTTTAGGGTCGTCGTAGACTTCGAGCTGTACTGTGAGAATGTACCAGTTTGTGAGTACATTTTCATTAGTTATCTTGTATACATGGCTGACGGACGCAATTGCACTCGCTTCAGTCCCGAAACACGCAGACTTATTATCGAAGCATTCGAAAGGGGCGATGACTGGCGCATTGTTGCCCTTCTGAACGGAGTCAAGTGTAATATCGCTTACAAGTGGCTTCATGTGGATTGTATCAGTTATGAAACTCAGTCTCGCAAAGGACATACAAGCATGATTCTGACAGAATCTGAGATCGATATGTTGTTCGAGTGGATTTCCGTAAACCTAACGATTGCATCGCTATTTTTGAGATTGCGCGTCATGTCTGAGTTTGAGAAGGAATTACCGACCATAGCGATTAGTCGATACTTGGATGGCCGGTGCATAACGGTCAAACCTGTGCCAAGTGCCCGTTGGCATGAACTCAAAAGAAATTTGGAGTTATCGTTATTGTTTGCATATCGACTGGTGGATTGTTATGCAAATTCAAATTCACTATGGCTACAAATGCCATAGGTCACAAGCACTGTGATCTTCTCATGACAGTAGTTGTACAGGGTGAATTCTGTTAATGATGAATTTGTTTGAAACAATGCGTTGGAAGTCGTGACAATGTACTAGCTCGATGGACTTCAACAACCTTCTTGAAGGTGATCCATACTCGGTGACCTCCACAATTAGAGGTAATCTCTCAGCCAGTATCACCAAGAAAAGGTCATGTAATTGGGACATACACACAGTGGGTCAAACGAATTCGTGAGTTAATCGATAAATGCGAAAAAATCAGGCTTCAACGAATAATTTTCCGATCTTTTCTAATACAATCGGTTAATCGAAAAATTCTGTAAGGATAGCCGACTGTTGTGCGCTCAATTTGGTTAGTTAAAACTTGTGATCTATCCAGATTGGCAATGTTAATCTATAGGATTTTGTGTTAGTGTGGGTGCGTGGTTGTGTGTTGATTAGAATACGGCCCACAACGACAGGGCCACTGATAGCATGAGTATTTCATAGTTCATTACAGAAAGCACCTTAATTGTCACAGACTGACATACAAGCAGAACACATGCACGCTAATAGATATAGATTGCACACACACACAACACATACACGTGAGCGTGTTTTGAGATGCTTGGTGCGTGCTTATTCAGAGTAAACATTGACCACCATGATCAGAGTTAGTAGTGTATGTGCTAACAACATCGAACGCCTCGGGTGTATACAGTGATCAGACAGGTGTTCATCAGTAAACCATCACTAATGTATTCTGACCGTGGGCAGTCGCTTTTTTTCATACTGAAACAGATAGGTGGATGAAGTTCATCTAATGTCAGAATGATATACGTCAATATAAATTGTTCAGACCGATCGCACACAGCAATAGTCAATAAGGGTCAAAGATGCTCTACTCACTAAAATGTATTTCTGTCGACCTGTAAATATGTCATCCAACAAACTAACTAATGTACAACTACGAGACTTATTAAACAAGAAAATCGTCCGAAAAGTCAGTTTAACTGACTGCTGTGCAGTCACTGGAAAGTCCATGGAGCACCACATGTAGAGGTATGGACTAACGACATCTATCTGCCATTCAAACCATAAGTTACAGATAGAAACAAATCTGCTTTAAACCGTAAACCATTTGCACCCGTGCAATAAGAGAATTGCACGCCGGCTGTTAGATTATCAGAGTGCTTATATAAGAACCATTAATCAGAATTCAAACCGGAGGATCGTCAATGTGGAGAACAACATAATATTTGCTATTTTAATTGTTCAAAAAATTATCAAGTTTCGATTACTTCTTCATGTATATCGGCAGTAAGGAACTTGACTCATATTGTAACTGTATCAAGTGAGTCTATCACTCGAAGTGGATAGATTTTAAATCGAACGGTCTTCTCTCCTTTGTTCACTCGTGTTAGCAGGGTGAACATGACCCAATTATCACTCCGTGCACCAAAATTTAGAATGTTTTGAGGAGTAAAATTCGTTCTGAACCAGCTTTCTACAACGTTGCCTGGTCAAATAAAAACAGTTTTAACCGTACAAAACGCGAACATTATTCACAAACGGATCTACTAACGCTTTTGCAATTCGCGCATGAACAAGCTCGATCCGGTTTGACAAGACTGCTGCATCAATTCTTATTTGAGGAGACTGGGTTCATTTCAAACCCACAAAAAGTGCGTCTGGTATCATTTATTGAAAAGTCTATTCTATTCATTGAAGGTATTCATTGCAAAGGTTTTTGAACCGTATGAAAGTGTTTCTTAGACTAGAATATGTCCTCTTCAGGTCCTCTTTGATTAGGGGATATTGGGTCTCTACATCGAATATCGGACAGTTCTCACTTTTAGTGTCTGCATCCTAACTTGTAGGTAGCCGACGTAGCCATAATGTTGCAATTAACGGGGTGTACTTATCGGCGTTCGCCTCTCAACGGTGGATCGTGCGTCCGTTCGTCACAATATGACAGCTCAGTGATGGTCCTCCACGTCAGATATACCCGTTATTTCTAAACCAACCCCTATAGACACGACCAGGACAGGCTGAATAGATTGTCGATTCAGTCCTCGGTTACAGGAGAGCAGAAATGAAGAATTGCAGTTATGCTTCCAGCTCAGCCATTGGCCCCTCTCTTGACTCCTTAACGCATATGCTGTTTAATTGCGAGAACACCGAGTTCATACAAGTGATGTGATTGAGCACGAAATGACAATGCGGATGACTCGTGAAGCTCAATCAAAAGCATGTGTGAAGTAATACTTGCAGACAAACACAGCGATGTCTCAGGTCAATCAGTGCACTACCCATGTGTGTGAACGAGAAGTCCGGTACGTGATAGCGATAACGATCGATGTGAATTGTCCAACCACTGACAGTTGACTGCATGCTGTTAGTATGACACAGGTACCAATAACCTGTGTAGGTTGGAGAAAACCCATTCTGTTTGGTGATAAGATTGCTGAACTGGAACAATTAGGGCCAGAATTGAAACATAGAATAAGGAAGACTTATCATTGTTGGGAAAAGACACTTTTTCCAAAAAATTTGCATTATTTGCAAGGAAAATGGATTTCTTCCTTTTCTGGGAACTAGAAAGCCCGCCAGAATTCTGGAACGTCCGAGAACTTGCGCTCGCTTTTGTTTGGTCCATTTGGCGACCTAGGCCCAAGGCCACCGCAAACCTATAAATAGAGTTGCTGTAAATCACAATTTTTCCTTCGGGCTGAGCAGCAAACAAAGTTCGTTTGAATGCCGTCTTTTTCCTTACTTGTTGAGGGGTTCTAAGCTGCGAGAGTTGGGTTCCGATGTTTGCGCTCTGATTTTCGTATCGTTTGCAATATCGTTGCGTTCGTTCGTGATAGAGATACTGCTCGTGGTCTTGCGTTTGCTCTTGCTTTTCTCTAACAGGTGGGGTCATAACAATCATGCATGTCAATTTACAGTCCCGTGAGAGATCACCATCTCACTATCAGGAAGTTTCATCATCTCAGAGTCAACATGGATAGTAAAATAAATAATGTTGCAGAAAAAGTTGCACTCCAGCCGTTGTAGTGTTTTGAGCACAAGTTCACTATTTGCTGGATATATGAATACATTTTCAATCTGTTCTACAGCTTGGTTTACGATAAGAAGATTCTTAGTGAGTACAAAGCATGAATTGCATTGATAAACGGCCTAAAATGAATCGCTGATATGATAACGGTCGTCAATAAAACTTGGATTATGCGCTATCATCTCTATGGATATTAGCATGTCAGTGAACATTGCATAGAGTGGCCAAGTTAAATTTGGAACTGGTGAGTGTGATATTCAGATTAAGCTAAACATACAAGCTCTCCGATTGTTTGGTGTAAAAATTAGACAGAAAGGCCATAACAATCAGTTTTGTTTTGATGATTGAGGTTTTGGGATTCGAACAAGACAAATTTTCAGCTACAAGTAAATTTAAATAAAAAGACAGATGTATTTAAAACAAGAATTTACTATCGGTAGATTTGCTAGTTTTCTTGTTTCAGAAATTTAGTGTTGTCGATTTTTCTAAGACGCTCACAAATACATGCTAATATATACACATATTTGTATACAAACAAACTTACACCGGGATCCACGTCAAATATCTCTACTACCAACTGCTGATGATTCTGTTTGGCTGACTCTGCGTCGTAGTAGAATACCAACTGTTTGTGAAGCATCACATCCCACATGGGACTCATGGTCTGATAAAGTGGTTGTGTTTGAAGCACATGTTCTTTGATCAGGACTCGAGCCAAGGGATCAGACAGGCCACTTTTGTCAGATGCAAGCAAGTTTCGAGCAATAAAGATGTAGCAACGCAATTCGAATCGAGTACGAGCTTTGTGGGAGGAGAAGAATAATAAATAGCATAAATATTAATGAAAAGAATAGTATTAACAGCATCAGCAATAATGAAACTAACGATCTTCAAACTAAAAGTTCACGTTCAATTAAGACAACCTCATTAAA
Organism: Paragonimus skrjabini miyazakii; assembly: GCA_014338405.1. NCBI lineage: Eukaryota > Metazoa > Platyhelminthes > Trematoda > Plagiorchiida > Troglotrematidae > Paragonimus > Paragonimus skrjabini miyazakii. The sequence continues at coordinate 28,805 of JTDE01001607.1, read as the reverse complement.
ATATACCAAAATTAATAACGACAGACTCACTTGGTTGCCCATACAATGCTTTTGTTGCAGCGATATCCTTCTCTCAAGCGGCCACATATAAACACCAACAGTTTAGTAATTCATCATTCTAACTGTAACCAATGTAAACTTATGCAACCAACGGTGTGCCACCGGATTTCACACCAGGACCTCTGTACTGTATTCCCACTGCTTGTTCATTTCTGATTACCAGCTTACGCTGCAAACATTAAACTTTGATATATAGTGTGCAACATGAATAAAAGTGAACGGCCGCAAGTCAAATTAGACTGCTCACACAGACATGCAGTATAAAAACGGCCCACATTTAAAACCGTTAAGTGTAAAGAAATACACCTGCATAATTCCGGCTGCAAGCAGCACTTTCTGGGAGTGCGGCCGGACTTGGGCACGATCATTTCAAACGACGTTTATTCCAACAGTGCGCCAATGGCTGAGAAGGTTAGCTCAAAGCTTGGGAGTACTCAGCAGACCGTTCTTACGGTTTCACTTAGACTGTTTCACTGTTGTGTTCACCTCGCTAGTTCGCCCCCATCTTGAGCCATATATCGATGATTGCCATTCTTATTTAATGAAGGTCATCACTTTTACTGAGAAGGTACACAGTACCTGTACAAAATAGCACACCAGGTTATGTCCTATGTCTATTCATCTTGTGCAGATTAGTGTGGTTGTCAACGCGCTACACGTGTGTATTTCCATATTGTTGTTTGAGTAGAGGTAACAACGCCCATAAAAACACGCGCACACTTTACCTGGAAAAATGACGACCAGTGTTTTACTATTATGACAACATATTCCAGCAACCTGGTAAATTTGGAAACCGCATTATATTCCTTTCCGAATGCGTTTTCGAATTAACTGAATTATTAAAGGTAACCTCTGAAATCTGCTCTCAAGTTGCATGCTGATTCGGTCTTGGCACTTTGAGATTTAGTTTGTAGAAGCAGAAATGCACTTCACACTCACCCACTAGACGTTCCATAACACCTTTTCCAATTAGCGAAAGAAATTCGTTGCACTCTTAGAAACATACCTTGTGTTCCTGACAATGCACGGAAATATTACGAGTATTTTGCTTTAGCCTAATCAGAAACTAATGAGAACTAAAAAAGGGAACAGAACAGAGATGAGAAATGGGCTGGCATCAACCGGTTTCGTTGGGACGGCTAAAAGATTTGTCACAGCAACCTCACACCTACTGCGGGCACAGTATGGTATAGCAAGGTATAGCAAGGCTCAAAGAACTGACACCGAGCAAAAGGCAGTATTTCGTAGCTGATATGCATGTACGCATTTCTACAATGTTTTTGAACAAATGTGCTTGGTTGTGGTCTAGACCATTTACGAAATCACGCAATAAATTAGAAGTCGCTAACAATCGATCACAGCTGTCACATTCCCACAAACGTTTTAGTTAGCCCCTTTCGAACAAGGACACTAGATTTGAGGTTCAATTTTGGTGCAGCTCATCAATAGTGCATATCCTTGACACGGCCTGGACTAGAAGTCCGGTCATGCTTTCATGAGGCAACCGTGTTGACTACTGTGCCACTGACCTCACATTGAATTATCATATGTTAACGCTCAACCACGTTCGCTTGTGGATAATGCTCAGATCATGGTGTCGCCTCGAGAGAAAACACATTGACTGTCCTGTTAACTTCAAACGATGAACCTGTACCTATGAGTGTTCTCCAAGTTTAAATCATCAAAATCATTAACATGCTGATCGATATTTTGATTACTGATGAGTAGCAGATGGTTTACGTTTTAATGTAAATGATCGCGACTTTCTTGTTTTATGGACTGTCCAGTCGACCCCTGACAAGCTCTAACAAGAGCAAAACTCAAGTTGTGTTTGTTCTAAAAGGCTTGGCTGTAAAGTCTGTGGTAGAGGAGAGCTGCGATCAATTGTGGAGTGATGTTCAATTTACACGGAAACCAACATCCTCTGTTATTCATTACAATTCACATAACATTTGATCGTTACGGTGGTCATCATCATCATCATCATCATAGACAGCAATACATCAGTGGTTCACACTGATGCTTAACTGCCATGTTCGATAAACTCAAACTGACCAGAAATGCAAATATCTGTGTTGAAACTAAGTATCAGCTCAAAATTAGCGCTATTTCAAGCACACTATACATGAAGCGGTTTATGAATGTTTATTGGAACACAGAGAGAGTATCACATTTTTTTTGTACCACGTAAAAGTTGCAATGTTGCTGGTTACGCTTAATTCCATAGAAGGTTTTTTAGTGTATTATTCTCTTTTATCTTGTTGGTTAATACCTTATTAGATATAGTGAACAAAATAGCTCACACAAATAGCAGTTAATTTGGTTACTTTGTTAATTTGTCGCAATCGGCTGAGGTTGTTTGTTGGTGTAGTTTTGATTGGCTGAACAGTGGCATACTAGCCTGAGAGCAGATTGTTGCCTGGTTAGTCTCAGCGATTGTTTACTTCCGGGCTGCTATCAGTCCAGCCTTTTTCTTCATAAATTACAATTTCACTTGTCCTCCGTTACTGAAGTTTTACATCCTGCCCGTGTTTTGAACTTTTCACATTCGGCAATTCAAAACGATTACCACTTTGTTGACAAACAGTCAACATTGATCTATACGTTTAACACTTACATCCGATGTATCTATCGGTTCATCTATACAATGCAACCTTCTGCTCATTATTGTTCCGTGGCATTAATGATATTTTCTTGTTGGCTACGGAAGTTGTTTATTTTTCGTGGTTTCATCTGATGTCTTACTGGCATCCAGAGCTAACTCCCATCTTCCGTTGGCTTATCAAACTGTGTTGCCTTCCAATGAGAATCTCGTCGTTTGTCAACTATTTTCAACTATCTTTCTGATTGATGTAACACCGTACTGTCTTCATTGCGCACTTCGCCTTGTATATTTTTCTTGTTTCCAGCCAAATGTATCTCTACTGTGTTCAGTACTCTATTGAACATTCACTTGACAATATGCCCCATCCTGCTAACTGATTCTTTATACTTGATGTTTCCACGAGGGTTCGCAATTTAGGTTTGTCACGTACATTGTGGTTGTAAACGTTCAGTTTCGTACCTTATTAAACCGTTGTCATCACTAGCTTGTTCAATCTTTGCCATTTGGATGGCTGATTAACCAGCGTCAGCTTACCCACTGGATGCTACCCATTCTTCCCAACGAGATCTATACGTCGCTCCCAATAGGTAGTGTAGCTTGGTTCTTTCGATTACGTTTTACACATCGACTCTGAGGTTTCACAGAACCAACTCTACTCTTATCTTCAATATACAAAATCTCAACGATCTAACTAAAAAAACAGATATCACCGAATATATTATCGTTACCAGCCAGTTTCAGTTGATCGTTCTACACCGAGCTTACGAGCTCATTTGTTTGAGGATTTGACAAAGCAAGCGGCAAACAACGACGATTGAGTGCATACCACCTTGGCTGCAAAAGAATCCGGTTGCTGACTAAGTTAGTACCTTCACAAAGAGAAGATTGTCCGTTTTCTTATATTTATCAAATGTAGCATATTTAACGCCTACGACAATCAGGGAAACTACATCAACAGTGTAGTTTTAACGGTTGAAGCAGACCAACTTATGCCGTATGTCACAGCGTCAACGTGTCTTCTCTATCAAAAATTATTTATTTCGCCGGCATTTACATTTATTCCGAACACGACGAACCTGTGCATTGTAAAACAAACGAACAAGGTGGACAAGATGATCCCAGAGGTTGCATCGAAAATTTGCCTAGGTCTGTCGTGGTTACATATGCACGGAACATTGTATAGAGTAAAGCCTCAGTTTGAGTAAAAACTACTACTATCCGGTCAGTAAGGAAGAAGTGTACGTCCAAATTGTGGTCAATTTATTGAATCAGCAGCGCGGAAAGTTGTTAAGACAGCATGCTTGTCCGCCTGATGTTTCAGCTTCAGTATACGAATCTGTTTCAATCCTGGTCCACCAATGACACTTTAGCTTGCCGTGACTGTTTAATTGCGTGATTATTGGTAATCGAAAGTTCTTCTCGTTAAATTACAGCAGTCTTTTCTTTTCTAAATCTTGTTATCCTGCAAACTTGTTGTAGCGTTTTACAACTTCATCTTTGACGTCTAACATTCAGACTAATCTCGGTTTGTCACCTCTATACCATGGAATTTTTATCTGGTCATGTAGTTTAGTACAAATTCCCCCATCAAAATAAAGGCTGATATTTTATTCTTCCCTCTTTAACGAACGAAATGTAAAAATTATCAACTAAGCGAGGTTTTTCTCTTTAGCTTCAGTCAAACTGAACTTTCTTCCTAAATTTGCATTGTAGAATACTTTGCGACAAAAGTGTATGCTAGACCATTCTTTGAGCCCCAGCCATTCTACTGTCATACTGACCTTAACCATCTGTCGTAGCTAACGAGCGAACCTTTAAAAACTGGCTGCTGGAATTTCGTTTTTCAAGAATTCATATAAAAATTATTTAGAAGAACATCTGCAAAAATATTATATGCCCTCATCGTTCTCCAGTGTAGTTTTGTCGTTTTGCATGCACATTTCTCTAATGATTGCGCTGTCTTTCAGCGGTTTTCCCTGATGCGTTGACCACTGATTTCCAGCTTATAGGTCCAAGATGAATTGGTCCATCTGCATTGCGATATCTTGTTCCCCTCCCACTGAATGTTTGACTCTTCTTCAGCTGTACAAGCTACTAGTCTTCAAAAAAGTCCTTATGTTGCTCCTTTTTAGTCCAGTTTTATACCTCCGACCCGGTTCACTTACAGTTGTAACGTACATGTTCCTCTACCACGGGTCATCTGCTACTCCTTTCCCAGGAATATTTGTAATTGAATGATAGTGAAATTGAATAGCTAGGATACTGGTATTGCTCGCTAAATATATGTGTTTGCAGCCAGAAGAAGTCAGCTCTTGAGTTATCATAATGCAGTAGTTTACATCAGTAAAAAATTAACGTACTCTTCAACCTACTGGTTTGATTAAGTGTCGTAGTCAAACCCTGTTACACTTGCAGGTGACGCGCGAGAAGACACCGACAAAAATCAACCTCTTTAAGAAATCATTTACAGGAAAAACACACTGGAAACATGACGACCATTGCACACTGTTCATTGAGATTGTACTATCATTTCTCTCTCGACAAAGCAAGTTTAGTAACTTGGGTCCAAGTTGACCGCAAAATGTCAGGCTTATTGTCGAACAGGTGCCATCAGTGCAAACTCTAGGACGTTTAAATAAATCAAGGTCAAACTTACGCAGGTACACCAATTCTAGCGGTGGTCGTGTATGGGCAAAGCAGTCCGGGGACACTCCACGAGGTATTCCCTCCTTGTAGATCATGAAGTCCTTTAGAAGACTTAACCATAAATACAGCCGTAGTTGGCATTGAATCTTCCATCCTTTTTCTCCCACGCCTTCACGACCTTGTTTCTAATTTGTATTTACAAGTTGGAAATTGGGGGTAAGCGAAAAATTGTATTTGAAACTCGGAAGGTATATAGCACAGTTTTAAAGTGATGTTCTTTTTAGCAGCAAGTGCATGAGTTAGAAGAAAGTGCAGTAATATGTATATAAGGACTGCAGCAGTTCATGCGTGATCATCAAGGTATCTCTTTAAAGATATGATAATTATCTGGCTCAGTTGGTTATGCTGTCAAACCCGTCATGATTTGGTTTTACTCTTTGTAATGATATCCCAAATTTGAGGGACTTTCGTGATGAAAAGTATACTAGCTGGTAAATGACGTCTACTATGCCATACACTTTCAAAGGGGCGTTTACATATGTTAACAGTTAACAGTGCACTTGCCTTATTGATATACAATAGCACCTGTCTAGTAAGGCCAGTCGCTTGATACTGGATCGGTCAGCAGACATCATTTTCAGCAATCAAATCCAAAAATACTCATGTCTAGAGAAGCATGACGTGCATGATGTGCAACTACACAAGTTCACTAGCAAGCATTGTTTATTCAAAACATTAAACCTAAGTATTGCAAAACTATTTGTCTGTTGGTTCCACCGGTTTGAACAGTTGATGCTGGTTCATCTCTAATCTTAATCCGGTTGCTTGATACTTATAGTAATTAATATTGAGTGAACAAGGCTAGTTAATAACCAAGCCCCGATACTCACTAACGTTGTTCTTTGGTGTACCAAATTACATTATTTTTGCCGGAAGTGCAATGTAAACCGTCGCAACAGACAGCAACATATTGGTATTGATGTTGAAAGTAAACTGTCAAACACTCAATAGAGAAAGAGAAACTAAAAACAGTCCTTTTGATAGACATTTCACAATGAGTTTAGCGAAAATCATACTTCATATTTATAGATGAAAATTGGTTGGAGGGGAATAATTATTTTAAGCAATATGCTGAATGCAAGGAAGAAAAGTCACGACTACTGATGAGTAGTTGGTAGGTGTAAACTAGACATCACTCACGTGTGATTACAGCTTTCGCACCGGTTTCAGTCAATGACCTTCGAAAAAAAAAGCAATAGACTAAAGTTTCACTGCCGTTAGAACTCATTTGTAATGCATGTCCCAGCTATAGCCAGGGACTTGAACTCCAGTCACGCTTTCATGACGCAGTTAGGTTGACCATTGCGTAATCAACATCACATTAGTTACGCCCAAATTTTCGTGTCAGAAAGCTCAACACATTTAACTTGTGAATAGTGAGCATGTTGCCTTATTGTCTGGGTAAGATGCACAGTTACTGTTTTCTGACTTCAGTCGATACTCCGTGGAAAGTATGGGTACCGCTCAGTAGTTCTGACGAAAGCAGATATCTTTATGGCTGAGGAACGTGACCGTTAATGCTTACGGATAGCAAGCAGATTTTAGGGCCTTACCAACAACGTTTACTTTAAATTGTGCGTATTAAAGTGTCTCCACGGAGAAGCAGTAATGTGGCTAGAATAAAGGATTTAGGAAATGTAGGGAGGAAGTGCCTGCTCAATCTAATTCCTAAGATATATTACTTACGACAGTAAGATCATGAGTCAGAAACGTCGACCCACAGTTTGCCACACAAGGCATTCTGAGCGGGGAAATCAAATAAGCGATTCATTAGTTGAGTTGACCAACTGATGGCGTTGGTGTTGTGACCGCAAAAGACGCTTAGCCCGAGAATCCGTTTATTGCACAAACGCCCATATAGGTCATGTCAAAAATCAAACCTCAAACGCGTATACTCATTTGCAAGTTATTTATGCATTCACATCGATCATTGTCATTCGCCTTGTTGGAACTTCTGCCGAGCGCGTACACACTATTTCGATAGTCTCTCCTTGTCCTCCGTCTTCCTGGCACTCGCAGCTTGCCCTTTTGTTCCTGAACGTTGCCTGTGGGTAACATACTACTTGTGAGTAGTATACTACTCACAACGAAACTGCCTGTCATACAACAGTTGGTAACAATAAAGAAAGAAACCACTAGAAAGTTGGAATCATGTTCTTTTCCCAGGATCGGGTCCCAAGCTATCAACTTGATCTCTGGCCGCACACGTTAAGATATTTGGCAGTCAATTAAGTTTGGTGATGTGAACCTTATCGTTACTTACCAATGTTGTGTGCAAAGTAAGGAAATTTAATGATGGGATAAAGCGACAGCTGTAGCTAAGTTATATTGTAGATTTTCTCAGTTTTTACATGGTTATCTGTTTGCAGCGTTCAAGTACCTATTTGTTGATAGTTTGAGTTTGGACGCTGAGGTTTCAAAACCGAAGTTACATCTCTCTCCCCTTTCAGAAAAATGAATGGCATATTTTTCTTAATGTGGTTATAAGTGAGATGAGTGCTGGAACGAAATATGGAAGTATTACATTGGGTGAACTTAGTGGTTAACGAGATTGACCGAGTTTTCCGTTTGTTTTTATATCTACCACACCTTCCAGTCAATTTGCCCTGTCAGGTTCCCATAACTCACCCTTATGTAGACTGTTGCGAGCTGACCGTTCCATTTGCCTTTCTCGGAACTGACTGCGGAATAGTAGATATCCCGTGCGGGGATTCGAGCAAATCCTATTCTGCGGCCATCCTGAATCATGGATATGAACACGTCCGGGAGGGCTTGTTGGGGCTACGTCAGATAAGTGGGAACATCAAAAGTGAGCATTGAAAGGACAATGGTCAAAATGCAAGTTTCAAAACAAACTTCATATATCTGATGATGATGATGATGTGCAACAGATATGGCAAAAAATCGCTGGAAAAATCTTCATTCCAACGGATATGATCTCTACACTGTCGTACATTCTAAGGGAATTTAGACTTCTGTAGCTACCTAAGCCATTGTGTCGACGATGGAATTAACACGAACCTGATAACCAGCTTCATTGACTGCGTGAGATCTTCTGAAAGTACACCGCCGATTAAATAATGTCATAGTATGCCGGGTCATTTGCGTCAGTAATAACAACTGACCACAGTGTTTCCCAGGGGTATTTCTTATTCAAATAAAAACATACAGAACGTCCTTCAAAATCAGCGTGAATTGTTTTTCGGCTTGATACTGCCATTTTCGTAAACTAATCAGCCTGATATGTGTATGTATTTGAAATGTTCTTCTGAGTGTCTTTTTATTAGTCACTCCGATGGTGAACGTTTATGTAAACAACTGTCTACATTGTGCGCTTATGAAGATTCGGTGAAACATTATAGTGTGTATCTCGTGAATGTCTGTTATTGATTACTCTATGATAAAAAAAAAATTTGACATCTTACATACATACTAGCAGAATCCATCTAGCTACGAAGAAAAATACATTTCACAAAGACCCTGGTTACAGTTGAGATTCACATTTTCTCACTATTTTTGACACACTATTCATTCGCGGTCTACAGCTAACGGGGTTTTTGCTGGTTTACAATCGGTCGCGAGTACCGCAACACAACCGATATATCATGACATTTCATGACGACCGCAATAATTACGGGGACCGACAGTCACCCATCAAAGATACTTATTACCCAGCGCTTTGTCGAACACCAAGTACGATTGACCACATATGTGGCTGAAAATGCGAATTCACGAACGGAACATGACGTAGGGAAAAGGCGACCGACGGATCATTGTGACTGCTCCAGTGATGTGAACAAACCGACGACTTTAGACTGTTACGCACGAATAAAATAATTCAGTTCACATGAGATAACATGTAACCCATAATGATCGCGTTAAAGGTATACCTGTTTTCATGAACTTCTAATATTGCATAAGACGTATTCAGCTATTTTGACATGGTGTTCAAGCTTGTGCACTACACCGCTCCAGAGAGCCATACTGACTAAGACTGGTCCTTCCAGATAAAACCACGTCGGACAGACCAAAGGGGAACAACAGTTACATTTATGAGCCTAGATCCCTTTCTACTAATCGCATAAGAGTGCTCATTTAATGATGCACTATTCTATAATCAGAACTATTTTCACATTTGGGGCATTGTCGTCCTCCGGTAAAATGAGAAAGGGATTAAAAAGGCTCTCCCGAACAAAGATGCACTCCAAATTTCTCACAGTTGGTCGTGACCGATTTCATACAATCCTTACTGTTAGAAAACTTGGTATACCTCGTATACATTCAGTACGCACCGTGATAATCAGACTCAGGCATCATTGTCTCAGTCTTTCTACCCTCGGGCTAGGCAAGCTTGTCATTACCAAGTGGGTTTGACGTGATAACCATTTGAATCCAACTGGGGATCTACAAGAAAACCCCACCATTCTTGTATAGAGGTCAGACTTTAGGGTCAATGACAGTGGATAGATTCCCCTGTGCGAACTCCCTACCATGGCAGAAACGACCGGGAGATAACGTAAGTCATCGTTGTTCTGACAGATCAGTGCAGTGACCATCTATTTCTGACTTTTCTCCCTTTGATTTCCCCCTGTTCATACTAGGACGGTCGATAACATTAACTCCTTTAGTGTCCACGCACTGTGAAAATAAGTCAGCGGGTTATTATGACGAGCAAATTTGCGTGGTAAGAAAAAGATGCATGTTGTACCTCTGAAACATCCCTTCGCAACCCCAGTGTTATCGTTTGTTTGAATTCAACCTTGAACAATGCTGCAGATCATTGTTTTCGTCCGAGGTCTTTAATGACGATTAGGCTAACTCATGCTGTCCAGCTGGAGTAATAAATACACTGGGCTGTGATCGACAGTGGTGTTCGACCTCATCCTTTATCTTAAATTACATGATGCACAATATTCTGGAATCAGCACTAAGAGGTCACCAGAGGCTTGAAGTGGAGTTTTTATCAGATAATAAGCTGAATGGTTGTGAAAATGAGGAGAATGTTGCTTTGCTGCTTTTCTTTGCTGCAGGTTGGCACTGACCCTATCCCTGTAAATACGGGCAAACCATTGGAAAAGTTGATTGCTTCGACTACTTGGATTTTGTCATCCCATCGCCGTATAATAATGCTGACGAGTTTTTTTTACGAGGTTAACGAAATAGAGTAGAAGATGGTTTATATTCGATAATGAAGTTGACAACGAAAATCTGTGGAAAGATTTAAACAACTTGTATTTCTGGGTCACATAAAAGCAACTTCTGTTTAACACAGTCAAGCATAAAGTGGCACATCTCAATTATTCGGTAGGTACAGATTACTCCCTGAAAGGCTAAGAACTGGGGATCAGCTTTGACACGATTGTCTCAAGTAATCTTAAGTGCGTTAGTGGCAAAGAAGATCACCTCGGTACTTAAAACACTCTAAAGACTATCTAAACGGTTTCAGTCAAACTATATCACCGTTATGCACAGTTCACTAGTGCGTCCGGATCGTGTGTTAAATATCCAAGTTGGCTTCTCTTTCTTGAAAGACGTTAATTCTAGGGGGAAGTTACAACGTTGAGCTGCAGAACGGGTCAGGACACTATTCTGTACCCTATCAGAATGGGTTGCCTAAACTGGGGATGTTCTCAATGAGCCATCGGCATACCAGAGAAGAGTTGAATTTAGTATGTAAGACCACTTATCAACCCCAACATTGATTAACAAACCCACTTGTGTCCGGCAAAAGTAAACACTTTGAGAGTAACTGGTTAGATATACAATCTAGAATGAGCCGTTTAGTCTGCATAGAACAGTCTTTAAACAGACTAACAGAGTTTATATTGGCTTCAGACCTGATGAACATATTCGAGACACCAACCCCACAACCCATACAACTTAATCACCCGGATCATTACGATAGAATGAAAATACACTCGAACTCTCACTACTGATGCTAACTGATCGTTATCTGTTGCTTGTTGCAGTCCGATTCTTAAACGCTTGTTAAACAATGTTTGGAGTTCACTTATTCCTGTTATCCTCTGAACCTGTAAAACAGAAACAGTTTTCTGACTTATTTTTTTCTTTCCAAACCGTCTAACACATAGTTAGGTACATACAACAACATTCATATCTTCTTCCAAAATGTAAATTTTCTATAGCTGCCATAAATCCCATAGCTGTAAAGTCTTTAACGAATATTTCCATACGGTCAAATAGTAATCACACAAAACAGCGATATATGGAAGTGAATGAAAATGAACATATTATAAGGAAACTGGGATAAAAATAAGCTGCTGTTGTAGTTCCTTAATAAAACCATTAAACGTAGCCCTACAAGCTAACATTCACACCGGCTTACCGAGATCATCAGTTCGTATATTCGTTTCAAAATGGCGTTAACTTCACGCATTCGTAAACCCATTTCGCGTTTTCGTGCAGTCATCATACGGACTGCTTCCACTGAGATACGCTTCAGGTCACGACGAATGCGCTTGGTATACTGAATATCCAATTTGGTTCGCATGGCCGTACAACGACAACCTTCTACGTCTTGAATGACGTGATTAATGCGTTTGCTTAAACGACGCATAAGTTGTCGGAAATACTGGCGAGCATTGCGTTCTTGACGACGAATGACCAGAAAACGGAAACGCTTGATACCATATTCCTGAATAATGGAAGAGATTGAAACAAAACTGGTGTTAAGTAATCGACGGAGATCTAAAATAAAAGTGCCAGAAGTCATATTTGGACGTCATTCACAAATAATTACGATCCATAAGAGGGGGGGGATAAGTTCAACAGTACTGGCAGTCTGTCACAGTAATTTTATTGCCGTAACCTGTCATATAGAAAATCAAGAGCTGGATAGATGTGTACGTCTTCCAGAGATTCATAAGACATGTACTGGTCTATCAACTGCATTATGTCCTGTTCGGAAAAGGCACTTTTTCCCAAAAATTCGCCATATTTTCCAAGAAAAATGGATTTTATTTTGGGGGAATTTGAACGCCTGCCAGAATTCTCAAACATCCGAGAACTTGCGCTTGTCTCTGATTGACCCTTTCGCTGACTTAGGCCCAAGGACGCCCAAAACCTACAAATACAGATGCTGTAAACCACTATTTTGCATTCGGGCTGAACAGTAACTAAAGGTCGTTTGAAGGCCGTCTTTTTCCTTACTTGTTGAGGGGTTCTAAGCTGCAAGCGTTGTGTTTCGATATTTGGGCTCTGACTTTTGTACCGTTTTGCGATATCGTTGCGTTCGTTTGTGATAGGGATACTGCTTGTAATCACTGCGTTTTTTTCTTATCTTCCTCTATCAGGGAGTCGTAACATGCCCGACATAAAAGGTAAAAATAACTCATATTATTCTCTTGGTGTTCTTTACTTCAGTAGATGAGAAACTGCAGTCTAATCATTTATTCAGTCGAACTCATGCAATCATCAGTGTTGTCCGATACGAATATAGAAAACACGTTTTTCTCTGATCGCTGAGTGATGTCTTGTAAAATTTGTTTGGAACAGCAAATTAGTGTCAAATCCCCTCGTGTTTGCAACGTGTCAGGCATGATTTTATAAAATTCGTTAGATTGCATATACCAAGTAAGTGTATGGTGTTGCATAAATGTGACTGTACCAGACAGTGTAGCTAGTGCAAGTCATATATGATGACTCCAAACAGTTAGGGGCACGTTTACCAGTCAGTGATAATAAGCACTAAGAAACCTCGAATGACTCACCAGGAAGAAATACAATTTTTCCAGTATGTTTGGGATACACATACGATCGCGATGGTCTTCAAAATAACTGATTAAATACATACACGGTTTTCGGGGACCGTAGTCCAAGAAATAGTACTCTTTGTCCTCTGTGCGTGGAAGCATCGGTTCCGTGGTGCTGTAGTTCCAATCAACCCGTTCTCTCCCTTCACCTAGTTAATACACCAAAAAAGCTATATTATGAATTCTTATGCAAGGCCATTCCAACTTGAACATTTTTACTGTGGAAAAAGATGTGTTGCGTATATGCGATCTGAAATATGTGCATTGGAGATTGCGTCTCCTGAAAGTGACCAGAAAGTCAAAACTCAGGATAGAAAAGTGGTTTCGTGCAACGGAGTTCTTACTTATTCATATATGTTTTACTAACAGCGGACTATCTGCCTTTATACGTATAACAATACTGATGTTATCATTCTCATTACCAGCAGCCGTATGTCATTTGTTGATAATGAAACACAATTGTTATTAAGCAATAATAAGAAAAATGGGTTATGGTTCAGAAACCAAAATACGTAAGAATAAATATCAAATCTATATGTATGCATGCGTCTATATATATATATGTCCGTGTATATTCATATATATATATATATATACATGTATATATAAACTCACACCGTCAACGTCGAGTACCTAATATACTTTAAACAAACCACCACACGGCTTTCATTTCCATCTTCGCCAACAGATCTTACTTCGTAGACAATTCAGCTATGTAACTGCAAGATTTACTCCACTAAACGTCCCTAACCCAGGATCTTGTTAATTATGTCCGGCAAACTAGCCTGACCTACAACAAGTGGTAAATTCTATCAGATTAGTGAATGTCATATCGGACAGTTAAGAGGTGAACTTAACCTTTGCCAAAATAATTGTTCACATAGAAGATAGAATGAACAATGATGATATTACTAAAACTTATTCTGAAAACACATTCCTATTTTATTTGTGATGCTTGGTCACGTTAATTTTCTGTTGTATGTGATATTATCTTCATCATTAAGCTAACTTCTGAGCAATCTAAAGTTATCTGTTTAATACTGGATATATCTAGTTATTTTATTTTCATCGAAGAATGAGTCAAATCCGAAATATGAGCATTTTTGTGCAACCAGCTGTCAAACGGTTTAGCACGCTGTCCTCAGGTCATCAAATTAACAATGCATGTTCAAATTCACAGCTAACGTCAAACTGAATGCATTCATCGTATTGGACAGTGCAATTACGCAGATAAGTGACCACAATCAGAGCACAAAATGACCCACTGACAATGACAAAAGATCAGGTTTCAATGGAAACTTTATTTGGATAGCCTCCAACGGAGGTATATCGTGGTCTATTATCAACAGTTAGTGACTGTTGATAGTAGATAGAAAATACACATGTTGTGACGGATTTTGTCTAGTAAAGGGGTTTCAACAAGCTGTATCAATCAAGTATTGTTACTGAATGTGATGCATCTTCAACTAGCATTTAACCGATGTAGGGGTCAGTATGCATGACGCCGTTGATAACATGGTCGAAGGCACTACCTTTTGACTGGGAATGTACAACGTACGAATCGTTATCTCGAGATTTTAAGTCAACAGTCATTCTCCAGAATTCATCTGATCATGTACCGCATGAAGATGGCAATGAACTTTACGCTTGCATGATTTCCGAGACAATAGACAATGATTCACAAGATGAACAATTTGAAAAACCATTTATTATCGACAAATTCTGGAATAAACTAATGAAGTGTGCATGGTGTCAAAGGTAATACACGTCGTTACCACCTAATTCGTAAGACAACCTCACCTAAAAAACATCTGTAGCATTAATAATGACCGCCATATCGATCGAGACATTTTCGAAGCAACAAAGTTGATAAGGGAACAGCATAGTCCTTCGAAGATCTAACAAATCTGATTTCATTCTTGTGCAGAAAGGCAAAACAAAGCTCGTCATCAGACCTACTAACACTGTGTCGCAGAAGACATGACCGTTGATTGGCCTCAGTCACCTTTATTACAACCAGCGTGTCCTTTTGGCTCCAGTCAGACATTTCATCAAAGGTGCCTGAAATAAAGTTCATCGCCAATTTCGTTGCAAATATGTATGATAGCTATTTTTGTAACACGAAGCCAACTTAATTTCTGGAAGGATCATCGTTTCTGTTTAATGATTTCTTCTAATTGATGTGAGCACGCTGTGTGATCTGGGGTTCATGCACAGAAAGCATACAGAGGACAGAGATGGTGAGAGGAATCTACGCAGTTTGCGTGCCATTTACAGGATCTGGACAAGATTTCCCTACATTTCTACCCTTGAGCGTTATCTATTAGCAGACATATGGCTCGTACACAGCCGGTGGGAGAAATGAAACAGGGTTTTATGACAAAATTGATAAATTCACTGATATGGACGTGCAGCTTTCTCAAAAAGATAGTTTTGAATAACGTCATTTCAAAGCAGATCCATGAGTGATCGCAGGGTCAAACAGAAGATAGGAGTCTTTTGTTAGTTTGCTAATATCGATGTACCAGATAGAACAATCTACTCCCACTTGAACCCTCTCGGATAACATGCGTAACTATCAGATGTTTGTTTTAATTGACGGTTCAGACATGGTAGAAATGATTTTCTGTTAATTAACACATTGTCATCACATGTTCGGGTACACATCTAGTGTCAAGTTCCTCACATATTGCACACTTCCGATGTCAAAGATATGCAAAAGTTCGGTTGTTTCAACAACCTCCTTACTGATGATCAGCCCTCAAATGTAGTAAGAGTCCGTTTGTATTCATTAATTTGGATGACATGCCCGTGTGATGTTTTAGCAATTGTATTTTCTAAATTTTATATGATGGCTCGATATGAGACTGGTTTCGATTTAGCTTTTTGAGAGCAAAATACCACAAAACGTATTCACATTAAATAAATATGAGGGAGGGGGGTTCCGTACAATTTGCATGACACAGCAAAGCAAAGTATCTAGCTCGATTTGGGGATACTCAATTGCGTAGACGGAATGGTCACGAAGTTGATAGTTCTCACACCGAACGCACAAATACAGAGGGTACCCCGTGCTAGTATTGATAAGAGTATGTGCGATGTTCTCTATTTACCACACAGTCACATCGACCGACGTTGTTAAGGTGGTGACAAAATGCTTCAGAAGTGAAACAAAGATGAAATAATTAACAGGTTAATGTGAACGAATTTATCCAGTTAGGCCGTCACAACTGCATTTGCATGGTAAGAGTAGATTATGCGATGATCGTTGATTCATACCCAAAGCTTGAAGTGGATCTGCCATGCATAATTTTATGACTGTGTTATTTCTTCATGTCGACCTGATTCAGCAAATTATGTTCTCGCTATAGAAAAATAAATATACGCACAAATATGTAAGTAGTTCTTACTTATTAAGTGGTCTTTTGAAGTAAGCCACAGATATTCAGTCTGAAATAGATTGGATACTTTGAAAAAGCCAGCATAACCGTATGGCACTCAGTGCCGATCGAAGTTTCAAAGAGGTACATGGATCTGCCTTCCCATGGTTCACATAAGTGGCAATGTGTGATGATGCTATCACTTAGTTTGCAAGCACACTTATTGCCTTTTAATGATGTTGCATACGCATTAGTGCCTCTTGGATGGACGTTCCTTTCACATATTCTTCATACGCTGCAGTCTCCAGCGTAACCAGAGGTAAAGACAACAATGAATGCTGGGTGCGACGGTTGTCTGGCTTATGTTGCGAAAATATTTTCTTCCATTATATCGCTGCTGATCAATGCATGCAGACTGACTTTAAATTTATGGAGTAAATTTCAATAAGTTGCCTGCCATCAGCTAATTTACAGAGTCGATAGAACCGATCAGTTCAAAAATGTATAAATCAGGTTTCACTACAGACAAAATAAACCGGACAGTCCCTACATAAATCGTGAGTCGAAGAACAAGAATGTCTGTAGTTGACAGATAGGCGCCCAAGTAATTTAACAGCTTAAAGGTGTGATCCGGATATGAAGTCAGAATACAGTGAACTGCAAGGCATCTGAAGCCTCAACCCAAAACTACATATGATGACCGTAACTCAATGCAATGTAAGCAAAGAACAGATGAAATTAGAAGACAGACGGATGTGAACAAATCAGTGAATGAGTTATGCGGATTCAACCAAAAGACCAGCAATACTAGACCGAACCATAGTGTAACAATTTTCGAACTCCGGTCATTTAAAAACTCGACCCAACGCTATCATCCTCAATGTTTATCCCTATATATTCTACCTCTCTTGTTCGTGGCTGTTAATTGGACCTTGACCTAGATATTTTTGTTTTATCGCGTCAATCTGATAGTTGTGCGAATAGCCAGTTGTCGGTCATTTCATTTTGCTTGAGTGGTGCGAGCATCACCTTTTTTCCAGTTGAGCTCGTCCTTATTGTTTTTGAACCTGTTGACTGTTCGGAAGAATTCTGTCGGGTATGAATGCTATATTATGTGATTATAGTTCATCCTTGGCCTGTCTGACACGAAGTTGTTATTCATTCTCCGAGAACGATCCGTCGATTGGAACTGTTGAGGTTGTCTAACCATTAATCTCGATAATATGCTCGGTAGTACCGTGGCACTGTAATCCAGTCTAGTTTATGATTCTTTGAGGTTGCTAATTTATCGTTACGCGTTGCTCAATGTCTTTATGGGATATCGTACATATAGTGTTGCTTTGCAATCGGGAACTCTGTCTTGTGACTTGCTAGAAGTTATAAAGAATGCATATACGATGAGATTAAAAAACAATGCGTTCAAAAATGGAGCATACGAACTTTAAATGAGGTATGTCTGCCGCTTGGCCCCGTGGAAGACCCAAAAGAGTAAGGAAAAGGAACACCACGTTTGCCAGTGTCAAATCAAAAATATGTATGCCGATTGCATGTACATGTTGATAACAATGGTGAAAAAATCTGTTCTGACGACTATACTGGGACGGTTGTACATTTACTTAATTCGTAATTATGTTAGTAATATTACACTACACGTGACTAGTGTGATTAGCCCAAAATGTCAAATATGACAGTACTACAGATGCAACACATTTTGTGTTTTTTGCTAGGGGCGTTATAAATGATGGACTTAAATGCAATCTGTTTCATATTCCGGTCAATTCCTGTTTACTTTAGATGCGACCCAATTGGCTGGATTCTAACCATCGACAGAAACACCATACCTCAGCGCGGCAAGCTACGAAGCTACCCCAGAAGCTCGGACATTTCCTAGTTGGCTAGTATAACCAGATCATTAATAACATCATCCCACCAATTAACCTCTCAAACGGCCAAATCTGCTGTTGAAAGTTTGATGACAAACACCTTTCAGTGTTGAGTTGGTAGTGAATGGTTTGTGAAGCATCCAAGCCCCAGCTAGCAAACGGAACCGAATGCTTAGATGTGAAAACTGATTTACCAGTTGTGTTATGAAGCCATGTCATCAACTCGATCAACATATGACAAGGCGACAGACGCGGGCTGATTTTTAGTTAAGTGGATGACTGACTCACCTATTCGATTAAACGAAAGCCAAGTTGAACAAACAAGTTCCGAGCATATCGTATGGAAGCAGTAATAAATACTCGTTGTTTGCTGTTATTATTTCATTACTTGCGATCCTTAGTGAACTTGCAGGAAAATAAGCTCAAACAATTTTCGGTATCTAAACCGAATGTTTTCGATTGAATCTTCAGCTTTTCAACAAATGCAAAGTCGGTTCAGGACTAGATGTTCGCTTGCGGACGTTTTGACACAGGAACAACCTTTAGAGTCCGAGGTTGTGATCACGATAAATTACAGGAATATTTCTCTTGGAACAGAAGCAACAAGGAAGCGATGCATGGTTTTCCATGATTCTTCCTGAAACCATTACAGTGATTATGGATCATCGTAAACTTTGCTGATGAGTAGTCAGGGGTTGGGCTAATTTTACGTTGAACATCACTCACATTTGATCGCAACCTTCGCAATCAGATAAACTTTTCAGTCGGCTCCTCTCAGAAAAAGCACTAGTCTAGAATTTCTCGCTTGATAAACCAGTAGTGCCACGGCCGGGATTAGAATACCGGTCACGCTTTCAAGAGGTAACTGTAGTGACCACTGCGCCATTGACTTCACATTTGGCACGACCGAATTATCATACGTGAACGCTCAACCACTTTCGCTTGTGAGTAGTGATCAGGTGTGAACTCCAGTCGATAACCGCGGGTGTAGGACTTCTTAGACAGATCGAATTCCCCGATCTCAAATAAACCAGCTAGGTAATATTTTAGAATCTATTGAGACAAAAATCATATGACGGAAATGATTCATAACTTGCGATATCACCAGCAAACAGTGGAATCAAAATGTTTGGGTACCATTGGACACGACACTGACTGAAAACTTTATTGATTCCACTTCAAACGGATTCACAAAACCAAGCTGTTCCCAAAACAGTTCATTCTTACCCCTTTGACTTTTCAAAACAAAAATTCATTGTCACATTTCACACATACAAAACACTCATTACGCCAAACATCACCTAACTTATTCCAGCACCATCCACATGGAATTTCGAAAAACACTATCGTTGTACAGAAAATAGACCAAATAAATTGTACCTCAGTTGTGAATCATACAACAGAGTCAGTAGCGGACTGCTTGTCGACGTCAGATAGGAGTACAGAAAATAACAGTGGTGGCTCAAATAATTCATACTGTAATGACTCCGAAAATATCAACAAAGTTTGCAAGGAATCCAATCTGCATCGTCAACAACTACCAATGAGAATTGAGAAAACTAAGTTTTCAGCAGAAACAGTGAAGCTGATTTGGTAAGCAAGAGAAATAAGTCTCCAAAAATCACATATGTTGGGCGGAGCTCTTTCTCCGGGAAGAAGTTGGGAGTGTTAATGAATGCACGAAGGCGTCACACATACCTACCATGAGAAACAGAGTAGAGTGATGGAGACGGTCTTTAGAAATAGTTGGTTATCACACGATAATCGGCCAAACTATCATAATAATTACCACCACGCTTGAAATTACTTCGTAGGTATGTTACATTGAACGGTTCCAACCGTTTATATTGCTTTTTTGGTCGCCAGGTAATTGTTAGAGTAAGTTACGTCCGATATACTTCCTGTTGCTCTGTGTTATTTTTCTAAGGGGTATTAAAACTTGTGAATTCATTTTTTAACATTAAGTGGTTGATTTGAAATCACACGTCATAGGTTAACCGTTGTCATCAATTATCACTGGTGGATTTGGTGATCATTATTTATTTACGCTTTGCTCGTAGACGGTTCTGCAGTATCACTATGACTTTTTGATGACAAATTAAGCAGAAATACTGCATGTTTTTGTTATTATTCGTTGGTTATGTGAAGATAAGCCAATTCGTTCTCTTTATGAACTTGAATAAGGCATTGATAAAACTTGAATCATGTGATGTTCTCCGGAGTAACATTTCGTACACTCTGATCACACATGTAACTTATTTTAAACATGAAGATAACATTCCACAGGGCGGAAGTCATAGCTTAAGGGAGTAGACAGACAGACACAGAAATGAAGATCAAACATATGATGATGCTGACTACCAGGGCAGCTGCAACGTCAGCACAAATTGTTTCTGAACACACGGGGGTTTTTAACGTTTGATAGTCAAAACTTCAGCAAACTGAAGGATGAGTTCCTGATGGCTTCGAAAAATCACAGAGAATGTGTCACAAACCTTGACTTTATGTCCTGTTTGGATTAAGTGTTTTGCTGTTGACGACGCTGGATGCCGTCCACCGGCCTCTGTGCATGCTACTCTGGAGAACACCACATGATTTACGCCTTCTCATTGCCCTATTCAAATTATCTGAACTGTGCCTTTCCACATGTGTTCAGTGTTACCCACTAGCGCGTATTCTAATGCGTCAGAAAAATAGAAAGAGGTACAGTTCGATAACACGTAAGAAAGAGTGGGGAAACAAACAGTGTTGTGTCACACAGACTAAGTCAAAGTAGCACCCTCTGTTTTCACAGGCAACGGAGCCTGAATATATGCAACCGGATATCTGAATACATCAATATTAACTTACTGCTTTTCGAGAATTCAATTGGGATATCTTCAACACCCCCACGTTTTCCATCCAGTTTGTTTCCAAAGAGTCCTGCGTATTGAAAAAAAGAAGGATTTTTATAATGTTCATCAGATGACATTGTTCCGATGAGATTCTAATGAACAGCCACTGTTAAAGTGGGTTATCAGACTTATTGTGATTCACTGGTGTATCCAGTCGCCACTCTGGACGTACGCCACTGACTAGTTATAGGTGCGTATTCGGAAGCGAGGAGAAGATACACCGCGGTTCGTACGATTTCATGTTATACTCACTAGGCAATTTCCGTTTATGGTCTCCAAATACTAGTATAACGGTAATGGACAAATATGACCACTGCAAAAACCTAACAGCCAGACGGTACTGATTTGCCTATTATTTTTCGAGCACAGCGTTTCTCTCGAGGCGATAATTTCTGCTTACGTCCGCAAATGTTCGGATCAACCAAGTTGATTCACAGCACGAAGCAGACCATCCCATAAAACCTGCTCATTGCGAATAACCATGTCGTGTATCAGACACTGTAGCGTATCATGTCGAGACATCATAATCACAGACAGCAATACATCAGTAGTTCACACCGATGCTTAACGACCACATAACTACGTACAACAGAAAACAAACCCTGCATGGGGAAAGAGAAGAAAAAAAGAAAGGGGAGGGGACCTAACCACTAGAAAATAGCTACGTCTATATTAAAACATACAACACCAAGGTGCCTACACATTGCAAACAAACAACTGAGCCGTAAGTGAAAATAAGGCATCATCAGCAACACAGCTTCCTTGCAGCTTTCACTGCTCCGCACCACTAAATGCACTCACTTCACATACAACTCGGCCAAACAACGACAACATT
>JTDE01001606.1:120011-131387 GCA_014338405.1 Paragonimus skrjabini miyazakii | reverse complement strand
ACAATCGAGTATGCGAATACTCCATGCTTACTAACGCAGAGTGCACCAGTGCATCGATGGATGACACAAATCTACGTAATCCGGTTACATTGAAGCGTGACATGTTCTTCGTGCACCCCAGTAGCTATATTTCCTGCACGTCCCCAAACAATTGCGTTTTGATAAACAAAAACCCTACTGCATTCATGGAAAACGGAATGATATGTTATTCTGTAAACCCTTCGTATGTCTGCGTGATTTTTATTCCCATGCCTTCCCCTCATCCGATCTGTGTATTTTTCGGGTCTCGGCCATATCCCCATTATTAAGCTGAAATCCCTATCCTCCATCACTTTTAAATGCGTCCTCATCCCCGATGATGACGAGTTCGTTATCATTCCCCTCTTGCACACGTTACAGTGAGGTTTGTTGTTCCATGTAATTGGTGCTTACTGATAGCTTATTATACGTTGCCGCTTTTGGGAACTCCTACGTAAAAGATTGGATAATGCAGTGTTGAAATTGCAGATGTATCATATTGTTGAGTTTTTGGAGACGAACGAAGTCGCCGTTATCAGCCATTCGTGGCTGTTGGGGGACGCAATGGCTGCTTGGCCGACGGTGAAGCAGTCGAAGGCTTTGGAGTTTCTATAATCCCACACACTGCCACCTGTGAGTAAATTCAAGTTGCATCAAGTCCCTGTTTTGAAGAGCACCGGTGTTTCATTAAGGTGTTTCATTGCTGTCGAAGATAATTACCGGGAAGCTCGAGAGTTTGAGCGGAGGGCAGAGCGTGAGTCGGAGTTCACCTCCACGGATGCCACCTACGCTGCTCTACCAGCATACAAAAAGAGGAACAAGTGAGTCCTTTCCAGTTCTAATAACTTTCAGACGCAAACGCCTGCTATCCTCCTCTGAGAGTGACCTTTCACATGAGGCACCTTCTCCAAGAACAAATGTCAGCAAGTTGTTCACATATTCCCCTATAAAACAAACGAACATAGTAAACAGGTAGGTCGCATTTCTGTTTCATTTTACGTTACTTCAGCACCGTGTTACCCATTGGTATGGATCATTCCGGGAAAGAGTTAGTATGATATCATGGGATATAAAGCATTTTTCAAGAACATCCCTCCCCTTCTTTTCCCGTCTACGTCGTACGTGTGCAATGGGTCTTTTAATGAGAAACAGTATCATCATGTAAGCCGACAAATGCATATAAAGGAAGCGATTACGCTGTTGAATGAGCGCATGATACGCATGGAGGCAACATTGAATAACGTTTGGTCTCGTTTATCGTCCATCTCCTCAGTTCCATCCACAGGAGATTCATCCGAGGAAAAGTTGATTGGGTGTATTATCAGGAAGATATTTCCCTTGACGGATCGTGAAGTGCTACAGAAGTTTCAAGAACAGCTTCAGTCATCCGCTTACTTAGAACAGACGGTTAGACAAGATATTCATTATTACACCACATTTTCAGACCATGGTATTATCGAAACCTCATCGTGGTAGGACAGCAGCGGAATGCGTGCGCAAAGTTTGCACTTTCGTCTTCGGCAACCAATTCAGTGGTGAGATTAATTGGCTCGGTATTAATAACAAGGCTCGTCTGACGGGTACCCCGTTGTGCGAAGCCATAGTTGGTAAGTATCATTAACAATATCTACCATTTCTGTAGCTTCTGTACGTGCTGAGCACAATTGTCCTTCGGAGTCGGAAGGGGACATACACCATTTCATCAGACGGTGGTTACAGGGTGCGAAGGACCGGAATGGAGGTCATACTGCTCGCAGAACGAAGAAAGAAACTATCGGACTGGTAATGTTTGATTTCATTTCGTAATATTCTCATACCAGATTGATACCAACAGTGGGTCCACGCAGCACAAAGTGTAAGTGGACGAGTGAAGAGGAAGAGGTACAGTGGAATTCCCTACATCATTCCGGATGCATGCTTGAATGAATCCTTCATTATCTGAAACAACCGTAAGTTCTCTATCAGATTGTCTGAGTACGCTGTTGCTGTACCTTGCTCATTAGCTGAGATATTCCACATGTAATGCGTGCTTAAACTTTTCTTTTGCAGGTATCAAGGCATGCAATGAATATCAACCTCTTGAAGATATTGACGAAAAACAGGACGTTCATTTTGATACGTGGGACCTACTGTTAACTGCCTACAATCTTCATTTTCATTAAAAACCTCGTTCTATCACATTGGTTTTTTCAGTATTTCCAAGATTTGCGAAGTCGTTGCTCAGTTTATGAAAGCAGACGGTAGCTATCATTGTGGTTGGGTATATCAGGCGCTTAGGGAACACTAAGAGAACGGTCGTGCTAATAGGCGTCGTTAAATTCAGTAAACTGAGCGCCGGAAAATTTTCATTTGGCCGACGGTAGCTATCATCGTGGTTGGGTATATTAGGCGCTTAGGGAACACTAAGGGAACGGTCGTGCTAATAGGCGTCGTTAAATTCAGTAAACTGAGCGCCGGAAAATTTTCATTTGGCCGACTGCCTGTCTGGCCAAACCGGAGTCGGACCGCCTCCGGCATTTGGTGCAGGCTGGATCCGGTCCGACTGGTGGCCAGACACGGTCCGACTCCGGTCCAACTCCGTTTTACTTGCTGGGTTAGTCTTATCACCGGAAAGTATAGTTTATAGGAATCAAATCCTTGATGGTTTTGCACTTAACCCTTGTTCCATGTCATTTCAATGAGAGGATAAACATGTGTTTATCGGTGGTAGCGGTGAACTTGTTGTGTTCTGATGGCACTGATAGCTTGAACTCAGCTTTTACCTGGTAGCCCTCATACTAACTCATAAAAGTGAGGAATCTTTTCTCATTATCGTCGCGGCACCAGGCGCCCTCAAGAGCTCACTGGTGTAAGAAATTGGACAAATTCTGGCCGAAGCCGTTCCGTTTTGGAAACCGAACTGAACTAATAAAACTACAGTAATGAGAAATAGGTTTAGTGACATTCACCACACCTTTTTCAAGTGGGACGGTCACAGCTCTGGATGCTTTTTTCTAGCATTTCGGTGCAAATATTCTGGACGCTCGATTGGCAACAGCAATTTCGTAATGTGCAAACTGAGCTTGAACTTGAACCTGATTTGTGCACCAGTGATACTTGACCCTGTCTAGGTCGACCGGCGGTAGGTCCGAACGTTTTGGCGGTTAGTAAGGTGGTGGTGTTGTTGCCATATATCGCTCACGTCGAGCGCTCCTACTGTCGTAAAATGATAGAAACCACTTCACTTGTTTCGGCAACACGAGATTTATCCGTAACTACGACAATCCGTAGCGGTGGAGAAGTTGCGTACGCGACTGTGTCACGTGACAGCATCTAAGTTTTGGAACTGTCGTGGAGGGACGACACTACCAAAATGGTCCTAGAATGATGTAGATAAATCAGCAGTGTTCATGCTCATGTTTTCGATTCGAGAGAAAGCATACTTCCAACGTATACTGCCCATTTATTGCGAGTGCGAACGAATGACGATCAGCGCATGTTGGACGCACCTGATTGGTCCTTAGGGTGCACAGGATTGACGGCTGGGGTAGAGAAAAAACAGTGTCGCGGGAGGGGGGTATACCCGATAGGGGAAACTAACCATGTTATTGTAGCCTACGTGTCACGTGACAGCAGTACTTTTGCATTTTATTCTACTTAACAGTTCAGCACTTACTGTAGACACCATAGTGGATTATCATGCATTTCTTGGACAGTTTTTTCTACAACCATTATTGCGTGTTCGCCTATGCTGTTCCTCCATAGTCAATTTCACGTTTCCCTCTAGATCTCCACGTATAGACCATTTCTCATTAACCGGTAACCTAAGAAACATTGGTATTTTACACATTACCCAGTTTTAGCTTCTCTCTTATCTCAGCCAGGATTACGTCGGCCTCAATTTCCTCATTTTCGCGCGTCGTTGGGTTAATATCTCTCAAATGTACCTTGGCCCTGAGCTTTTGCGTATCTAAACTCTTTATTATTTATTCGAAAGGGTCGCGTAAACACTTTATCCATGAGTAGTCGTAAAGTCTGCTCGAATGTGGTCGGCCGGTACAGTGAAGCAGCTTCTGTGAGTTCAGGATACACTGTAAATGTCACAGAGAATTCCTCTTAGACCCTTGTCAAAGACTCAGAAACGCACCACCACCCGCTCTCCGCTACTGCTACACGATCTGTCAAACTTCACCTGTTAAGCGTCATACCCACCACCCTGAAATCCGCCTTCCAAGAGAATTGGGCTGTCGACACCCAATAATCAACCAGGGACTTCTTAACACTGAGACTACCGCATTTGCCGGAGGATTGGGAACTAACAAGCAACACAGATCCATGCCGAAACAATTTGGGGCGCGGCATCCTCACAAGTACTACACTTTCTCCCCTGCAAGAAACCAGTGATATGTTAGCGTCCGCCACAGCGACATTTCGTTATTATCCTGTGCACCCTCTCAGCTTCTCGGGGACCTGCTGTTGGCTATTTACTCATCCTTCCTAGTGTGAGATACAACATTGAAATAGGGTTTTGTTGGATTCCTCTTAATCGGTTCTGTTTTTTTTTGTAATTTCATGTCTCATACTGATCGTAATTTAAATATATCAGTAGATTGGTGACGGAAGTAGGAAGTAGAGTTTTTAAGGATTCCATATTTCCGGGTTTTAAATCGTTAAACGGTAATGGCACCTGAAACACGGAAAACAGGTGCATTATCTGAAATAAGTTAACGCAATTATCAAGGCGAGACTTGAGAACAGAAGTAGCACTGGCGGATATCATATAGTCTGGGAGAGCATTTCACACTTTACAAACTCGTAATGAGGAGAATCTGTCAATACTCTAACCAGCTATGTTGGACCTCCACGTTAGGAAAATGGTCTGTCAGCGAACTACTACCAGCCATGAACTACATGGATGGCCTGCGTATGTGAGGGTTGGAAATGCAAGGATATGGTCACCTCTAAGCCGGCGGAACTCTGAAGAGTATAGATTCTAAACTGATTGTCTAACTTCATAAAGATTTATTTAGAGGTCCCGAACGGCCTCGATAGCGCATCATTACACCCTCTCGAGAAACATTTTGTCCTTTTGAGGAAAAATTGACCAGATCACAGCTCCATTCTCGAAATGCAGACAGACGTAGCCGTTTTTTAGGAGCCCAAAGCGGTGAAAACCAAAATGACTGAAAAGCCTTCTGTGTACTTCCAAGGCATTTGCCTTTTTCACATTCGCCGCGACGTTGGGTGGGCTCAAAAGGGTGTGAGAGACCAGCGTGTCGGGATCCTTCTCAGCCTTGACCGCTTGAAGAGATGTGCCATCAATTTTTCAGATGGTGCTCGTCTAGTAGTGGATGTTCGTAACCTTGCCGTTTCTACCATTGAAACCAAGATTAATTGAATGGAACCAAACAAACAGACTGATGAGGTCATTCTGTAGGATTGTGGTGGGTTGCGGCGGAGTACCTCAACGCGAAAGGCAGGCACGTCCACAAACCCTCAACGATCGGATGGCGGACAAGGGGGGGCAGTCGGATGAGTCATCACTCGACCGGATCGGACCAACGGGCGGGACATGGCAGGCAAAATAGAATGGACGACGAAATCGGAGGCTCGATTATTCCAACACTCGGGGGAATATCTCGACACCACCGTGGAATACGATCAAAGCCCATTGTAGGTAGATGGAGAACAACACGAGCGACCGGACGAGCCATCGCTCAACGGAATCGGACTAATGGACGATGAATGGTAGGCGGAAAACCCTCCGATAGACGGTGCCGATCACACACCTAAACCGGGCAGAAGTGCACACGACGCGTGAACAGAAACCTGGGGGTGTTGTGGGCTGGAATGCTGACCCATAAACGCGCGCGTAGCGTGTAAACTAGAGTGTTGGACAATAAAGAATGTGCTTTATTGAACGCCTTTTCGCTACAGGATGACTGAATCATCAGGATTGCTCATGGCACACTAAATCTTGACATCACCTGCTAAAAGTAACAAGGAAATAGATATCAGTCAGGTCACTTATGAAGATGAGGAATGAAAGCTGGCCAAGAATAGTACCTTTGGAAACGCCGCTGTAGCTTGTTTGGCAGCTAGAAGACGCAGTTCACGCGCAATCTATATTACCAGTTGGTAAGGTAAGACTCTAGCCATCGAAGGATATTACCTTGCACTCCCTAGCGGTGCAGTTTATCAAACAGAACGGCGTGATTCATGTGGCAGAGAACATTGGCAAAATCCTGGTATACGACAACTACCCCGTTACCTTAATCCACTGCAGTCATCCACTCGTCAGTGGCCAGCAAAAGATTCGTGGTACACGATCGTCCCTTGCAAAACTCGTACTACGCATCACAAAAGAAGCTGTGAGTTACTATGAAGTGGGTTATACGCGAGTGCTTCTAGAACGACATTTGAACGCAAGGTTATTGGGTGATTACGTCTACCGCCTTTAAAGACAGGAGTGATGTTCGTTGATTTCAAACTACTGGTTACATTTGTAGATTTTAACTCATTTGCGAGTTAGTTTTGACATTTTGCGTCGAACTCAGTGTAGTCAGTAGAGCGGTGCCGAAGTTAGGCGCAACCACGAAACCCGTCGTGTGCTTCCGACGAACTTTAACCGTTAAGGGCTTACTACTTATCGTATGCCTTATTTACTGAGTACGGTCCCTTTGAAAATAGATTGAATGAACAGTAACCTATGTAATGTGCTCAGCCGCTTCTTGAAGGACCTTCGCTGGCACGTCATCTGAACTGGGAGATCAGTCTTCAAGGCATCGGAGCTTACTCATTACAGCAGAATAAGAAGTGTCCATGGTGTCCATTATTTCGAATTCAACGGCTGAAGAAATCTGAAAAGCGGACGGCGCGTGAGCAAAAGTAATGTTGTGAAACTGCGAAAACTGGCAGATTCAGCATCGAAGTTTGTGGGTCCAGTCGGATCGAGGGGTTGACATCCTTCCGCTTTAGCCTTACCTGTTGTTGAAGCAAATCGAAACAGGCTGTTCGGATCGGCTACGAAGCGTTTAGTAAGCCGCTGCTGGTAATGAAGTCGGTCCTCGAGATTGAACGAGGTACAATGTTTACGGATGACTGTATGCTGTCTCCGGTTTTATAGTCCGGACAACCGATAGCTCTTTCATGTGCGTTGTTTCTTCAGGATGCATTTTAGAGTACGGCAACTTAGTTGATTTAGCTGGTTATTGCGAAGAGGCAAAAAACGATTACCGTTCCTCTTTCATGCATTGTCTGTGATTCACCGGCACGTTCATTTGTTGAGCAACAACTAGTCATGTTGTCTGTTTCGGTTGTGATCAGTGTCTATGAAAGAGTTGCATAGCTGGACGTTGTACAGCTTTTCCCATGTTAAACAGCGCTATACACACGGTTGACAGTCTTAGAGGAAGAACTAATGCGGATCACCATAGTGGTGACTCTCCGTTTGAAGAGCTTCCCGTGCACACATTTCCTCATGACTACACACACGCGGTTTGCTTGGGTAACGCCTTACGTTCATCTATAGCTCGGGTGTTTATTTTCAAGGTCTGGGCACCTTGATGTTGTATGTTTGAATATAGACGTAGCTATTTTTAGTAGTTAGGTCCATTCTAGACCCCTTTTTTCTTCTCTGTTCCTATACCGGGTTTGCCTTTTTCTTCTTTGTGGTTGTGGCAGCTAAGCATTAGTGTGAACCACTGATGTGTAGCTGTCTGTGATGATGATGGGTGTAGTGAGAAAACCGTTAACATTGTTTGTTGGAATGTGTTTGAGACCAATTGAGGATTCATACTTCAGAACGACTTGTGAACACTCGGAAATTTCGTTTGTTGATGTTTCACTTTTGACACAGAAGCTTCTTCAGACCAGATGAACCAATTACAAATTTGGTGGTATGTAAGGCAAGTTAGACCTAAACAACTAAACGGAGCAGAAGGTAACGAGTCGGGTTAAGTGTTCATAGACAGGAAGTCAATTTTGGGTTTGAATTGCTAATTACCGCAGATTTGGGATACGTGAACAGCTAGACAGAAGTGAAATCGATATGGTTTGTCAAGGGGTCGATTGTTTTTGAGGAGAGTCAATATTTTTAATGTGTTAAGATTGTCGTTTCATCTAGTAAATACAAGTCGATTCGACTGATCCAAGACCGCCCTCCATGTACCAGAGTTCAGCCCGTCGATTGTGTTTACGGCGCATTTGTCCTTTTCAGTTTCGACAGCCGCTTTTGTGTACTTCTAAATCCCCGTCTAACTACCTCGACATTTTCTAGATCAATTTCCTGGCCTGTTTCTAACGCGTGATCAGCGATTGCTTAATCCTTGAGCATGGCCCAATGTTCCAGTTGATTCCTGGGTGCTTTTCTAATGCCCCCTTAATGCTCATTTACCCTAGATCTAAGTTCTCGTGCTGCTTGCTCAGTATAAACTTGCGGACAATCCGTGCACTTTATTGTATATACATGCTTATTAGTTCCCTTAACGGGTAGTAGGTCTTCAAGATGCACCAAGATTTCACGCTATGTCGTTTCGAAAAACCGTTCTGTGACCTACCTCCTTTAAGATCCTAAGATTAGCTTTTGACGTCCTTTCTTTTAATAGAATAACAGCAGTTGGGGTTATGTGGGACTAAGAAATAAAAGCACGAATATTCAATGCAACTAGGGATGGGTAGCGTAGCCTAAGGTTCTTGTTGACTGAAAAAATGGAATATAGAAGGTTTATATTCAGTTTTCACTTTTGGCCCGCATCGCCGAGCGTGCACGAGTTTGTTGTTCCAGAAACTCACCGCTGCTGGAAACTGGCTCCCGACCACCGGCGTGGTACCAAAACGGGGCCTATACCAGTGTGTTGGCTGAGTACTTTATTAGATGACTTGGTTCACACAGCCAAACGTTTTTCCTAATGTATACATGGATGTCATTCGGCATCGTCGATTCGTACCCGCTCATACAATATTCTCCCCTGCGGCTCGACCTCCATGTAGGATGCCACTCCCAGCAACTTAGGCATAGGCGTTATACGGACGTGCCATCCCAACCAGTGGGAATATTTGGAAACGACACACAAAACATTAAAAATTAATTTAGTGAGTTCGAGGCTTGTTCAAATTCTGCGACATATTAGACGGCACTGGTTTCAGGCAGTGCCGAATTTGGCGCCTTCCCTCATCTGATCAGGTCTGGTTTCTGGTAAACCACGTAGTTGTTAACTGTGGTTGGCGTGGCTTCCTTCAGGATTGCCAGTCTTAGTGAAGCATACGCTTGTTCTCAGCTGTTGTCTGCCTTCGATTCTTCAGTTCATCGGACAGCTGTCTCGCCACTCCGAGTGACTGGCAGTTGAGCAACCGACCCAAGCTGCAGTTTAACAAGCGCATCAGACGAACATACTATGCTGACCAAGACATCCTTACGTCCTGTTATTCAGGACTTTCAGGCTGCTGATGTTCCCGCTTGCGGCGCGATCGCTGATGAGCATGGTGAATGCAAGATCTCGAAAGCCCTAAAGGCTTGGTAAAAAAAAGCCAGTCGCGGACCGGAAAATGGAACATAGTTAAATTTATTTTCTCGCCGAGGAGTATTAGTAAATTATTTCGGCTTGTCAGCTCCACGATTGCTGGGAGGTCACCTGTCTGTGAGATTATCAGAGGTAAGTGACACATTTATGTACAAATCAGGAGGGTTAGGTAGGTGCAATCTAAGGGTCAGTTCAGCTGGTCCTTTGTTTCCATTTCACTACTTGCACATATTTTTTGATTATATTTTGGACTGGTAGCTTAGAACGACTAATCTAATTCGTTGTCTGATGGCGTTGAATCGTTTCGAAGTTGCCGGCCGAAATGGTCTTGACTTGTTACTATGCACAGCTAGTTGCGAAGAATTTGTCTAGGTTTGAACCCGCGTATTCTAATCAGTCTGTGCTACTGGAAGTGTCTTTCTTAACTGAAACGGATATTATAGTTCGTACAGTCAAGAAAAGACGTGTGAACCACAGGGATGTTAAACCAATTCTTGTTATAATTAGGCTGTTGGAATCCGCCCTACTTCGTCAGTTCGCTGCTGTTCTAGTTGCCGACATAGCAGAAGAGTAGGCGAGTTTACGTCCTCCGTACCACTGACCAGCGGCACCTGTATTTCTGAACTTCAATTGTGTGTTTGGCTCGGCCAATAAATGCAGGTTTGCCAACTTAGAAAATTTAGCACACATTTGGCGCTTTACTCTAATGCATCAGTTCAGGCTAGGATTTACAGAGAACTTTCAGATGTGTTTGAAAGTTCAAATATGTTTCTGTCACAACGAGACTGGACCTTGACGCGGTTTGACGGCTTGCGCATCTCGATTACCTGTTGGGCTAAACTAGATGGTGTGGTCACCACACCGATAGTCACCCATGCCAGGCAAGCCAATAGGTAGAGGTCTGGCAAACCATTCTCCTGGTCCCCCAAGTTAGGGGTTGGAAGAAGGTTGGCATCTTTTTCCGAAAAGTGTACCATTTCTGGTATACTGCCACCCACCCGCTGCCTTGCGGCATAGGCTTTTAAGCCAAAATCTTTGACTGCGAACCCTAATCGTGCTCCTGTCTAGATCTGGGCGCCCTGGCAGTATCTCAGCCCACACACAACCATGAATAGTCACAACACTAGTAATTCCATACTGTATCGGCCGTCTCGCAGTATAAACCGGGTCGCCCTATCTGCTGCATACAGAAGGGTGGATAGGTGTAAAAATGCTACTTCTGACCCCTCCCCCAATGTCCTAAAAAATTTCGTTCTCAGGCCCCTCCCGACCTCCATTTCTGATAGTCACTCCGCAGGTCCCACAACAGATGTAGCTAACCGTGGTAACACGGAGACGGTAAGTTCCATCTCTTGCCATTCAGCTCCAGGCTTCCTTCGTTTTTTGCTTAGACCTAGAATGCGAATTAATATAGGTGCCTTCAACGTTCGCACTCTCGAACAGATAGGTCAACAGGCCGCTCTAACACGAACGTTCGACTCGTTGCATGTCGATGGGTGCTGTATCTCGGAAACTAGAATCCAGGACAGTAGTCAGCGTGTGGAACTAACAGCATCTGCATTGTCTACCCGATACTGATTATTCACTTCGGGTGACTCCAAAGCCGCTGTTACAGGTCAGGCTGGAGTAGGTATAGTCCTTAGCTGGACGGCCGCAGTCGCACTGATAGATTGGACTTCTGCTAACAATAGACTTTGTGCCGTCCGTTTGGCAGGTTCCGTTAAGGCCAGCTTAAGAAACAAGACTTTCGGAAATTTATTCATTGTGTCTCCTTACGCTCCTACTGACTGTAGTGACGTCGGCGTCAAAGACGCGTTTTACTCGGGTCTGGCCGCTCTCCTCCGGTCGACATGTGGTT
>JTDE01001606.1:82027-102202 GCA_014338405.1 Paragonimus skrjabini miyazakii | reverse complement strand
CTGGGAACAAATCGCCGAAGCTATGAAAGCATGTTGTGAACAGGCATGTTCCGAAGGAGCTGTTCAGTTTCGACAGAACTGGATTTTCGTCACGCCGATAAATCTCATGAACAGGCGTCGTTCGATCCTACCTGGTTCTGAATATGATGACGACCGTCGAGAACTTAAACGCAAGCTGACTAAAAGCCTGCGCAGAGACCGTGAACACTACTTGATCGAACAATCAAAAAAGATGGAGAAAGCCTTTTTATCTGGGAATACCAGAAGGCTTTTTCCCTTATTCGTGGTTGTACTGGCCGTCAAGTCGGTGTAAGTGAGACCATATGTGAAAAAGATGGTTCATTTATCACCAGTCAATCGCGCCGATTTGACAGATGGGCTGAACATTTTGAAGAACAGTTCAGCTGGCCTGAAACAGATCATGTGGATAACGGGACCCGAATGGTCAGTTATTGCTTACCAGACGACCCCCCGTCGGAAGCAGAAGGGGTCCTGTAACTAAATTTATTGAAGCGTAATAAGACTCCTGGTCCATACCTCCTCCCTCCTTCTCTTTTCAAGGATGGTGGCGAGAGGTTGATATCAGAACTGACAAAACTCCTCCAGACGATTTGGGAGACTGAAGAGGTACCTCGTGATTGGTGCCTATCAACAGTCATTCCCGTTTTCAAAAAGGGGGCCCGAAGTCAATGTGACAACCACAGTGGCATCAGTCTGGTGTCTGTTGCGTCCAAGTTACTCAATGGCCTCATTTTACGTCGGCTCACTAAGCCCAGAGAAAGCCAGATACGTGAAGAACAGGCAGGATTCCGATCAGGCCGAGGGTGTGTTGATCATATTTTTACCTTGCGATGGATTTTGGAACATCGACATTCTTACAGACAGCCGACGGTCGTGGTATTTTTGGACCTAAAGGTTGCTTTCGATTCAGTTGCTCGTAACGTTCTCTGGAGCTGTCTTTTTCGCAAGGGAGTACCAGAGATGTACGTGAATCTGTTGAGATCACTGTATGCCCACTGTGCAAGCAAGGTGAGAGTTTATGGACAACTATCTCGGGCGTTCATCACTTCTAGTGGTGTTCGTTAGGGGTGTCCGATTTCCCCCTTCCTGTTCAATTTTGTCATGGACGACATTGTGGAGGGTGCGCTTCGGGGACCCAGTGGGCTTGATGTTGAGCTTCTTCCAGGCGTTAGATTGGCCGATCTGGAGTACGCAGACGACGTTGTTTTACTTGGTCCCTCTGCCGAAGACATACCGAACAAGGTGAGTGATTTGGCTGGTTTGTATGGAATGCGCTTCGTATCTTCAAAATGCAAAGTGCTGCTTCAAGACTACATTCTTCATTTCAAGTAATCCAATTGAGACTGTGAACAGTTTCACATACTTGGGTAGCACTATCTCGTCAGCTTGTAAATGTTGCCGATGAGATATCAGCGAGGATTGCAAGGGCACGAGTAGCCTTTGCCAAACTGCGTTATCTGTGGCGTCGTAAAGACGTCCGGTTGTCGCTGAAAGGAAGGGTATATAATGCCTGTGTGTGTTCCATTTTGCTCTATGGTCCTCGTGATCACTCAAACCGCTGGTTGGGGTCGCTATCGGAGATGGCGGTGTGTCACAGTCACTGGCGTACCTGTATCCATACCACCTCTAGTTCTTCCGCTTTGTCTGGTTTTAATTATGTTCAACCTTCTTAGTAACGTTTTCTTCTAGGATATTCCACGTCACTGTTGAGGTGAGCGGCGGTCCGAGTCACAGTACCCCTTGGTCAGGCTCATGGCTGCTATGATGATGATGATTAATTACCAATGCAGTTTTATACAGTAGAGGTGTAGAAAGTTATTTTTGCACTTACTTAAGCTGCAATGCATTTACTCCATGAGGTCGCTGTTGCAAGCTTTGCAAAACACTCGTTGACATATCACAATGTGATCTCTGGATTGTTTTCATATAGGTCAGCAGAATTCCGCACTGGTGTGACACCACTAGCCTTCCCAATGGCTTGTTAAATGATCTCCTTCCTGGTCCGGTTACAGTGCTGTTACCGCGGCTCAATAGCAACCACTGTTTGGACCGTCCCCACTTAAATCCAGGAGTCCAGATGGTCGGGGTCCGTGTTCCCGACCATGGCTTTATTCAATCTCTGGTGTCTGCGTTATCCGAAACTGAACCAAATGAGACTACGAATGATGAGTGTATATCTGCGGGGCACCCGTTGGTGCTCACCTCGGCTAATCTAAGTGGAAACGCTTCTGCTTTAACAATTGAAGTATGTCAATTATATTTCGTCATTCTCTCTTCTGTTCTTATTAAAGCATCGATTGACCCATTGCGATTGAAGGTTCTTGGTTTTGCCTCGAATTACGCTTAAGTGCACCACATTTTATGTTCGAACTTCTGAGAAAAATTCTGCCGTGACATTTATGTGGTCATCAACAATGATCTAGTTTGCACAGTTCTGTTACAAACACTTGTGTGAAAGTGTTTCGTTTTCTTCAGTACGGACATAATTGACTTGTCAACAATAATGGCTACTCTCCTTTATCCAGCTGTCTACTTGTATATTGTCTGTTCAGTATGAGAGCTGAAAGCGCCGAACCATCTGCACAATGAAACTTCCTAGTTCAACTGGTGGAGCGCTTGCCACGTTTGTGCATGCTGTTTTCGTTGTCGATTTCAGTTCAACCGATACCCAGGTTTATCGCATTTGGGTTTCTTCTAAATCATCTTTCGGTTTGAGTGCAGTGTGGTTGATCGTATTAAACCTATGAGAAAAGTGTGGCAACTAAGAGAATTAAAATCATTCTTGTTCACTGTTCAGCTTCCATCCAGTAATTTGTAATCTATTTGCATTACATTCTTTATTCCGATATATCTTCATCTGGTCCACTGTCCTTATTGTTTGAATTTTGAAGGATTTGAAACAGTTGGTTCTTTTTATAAAGTTGAACGTAGCATCGAGAAGATGAACATCGGTAGATGCCTCTTCATTACCAAGAATGTGTATGTATAACTAATAATTTTTCGTTGTTGCCCTTCACCCCGATAGTGTTATTATATATATATATATATCCCTGGTTATTGCTATTTTGAAAGATTGTCTGCGGCACTCTCCACAATTGTGTCGATGTCCTTTTGACGGAGAAATGTCCACTCGATACTGTGTCCATAACAATATGTCGACGAGATCCAAGAGCCGAACAATAGTTACTGCCCTGTCTCATTCCTCAGAATTCGTCATACGGTTTCAAAATGTAACACCTTGTTCCAAAGCCTATGCGGTTACCTTAGTCTTAGATTAACCAATAAGTTCCGGAGCGACTATTGATAAGTTTGTTTATTTAAGATATGTCTCGTTTGGCAAATGTACGGAAGTGAATTCGGAGCTCGTATTGAAAAACCGGGCGAGCTTTCTCGAACGCGGGTCACTGGTTTCAAAAAATATGTTTCGCCTACATGGAACTTCTTATCTGACAGACCACAGTCTGAATAGTTTTACATTGTGGCTGCCACTAGTCGTCGTGAATGCCGTGCTTTTCGTCACCGGATGGTAACAATGAGTAAATAGCGAAGATGTTCGGAGATGGTTTCTTAGGTTTGGTAATTGAACAAGTACATTCATCCCAGCCCTGAAAATATGCAGAATAACACGATCAAGTGCACCAAAAATGTCAACTTATGTTGTATTACATCACGTGAAATTCGTCAAAGGGAATTGCTAAGCTAGGGACTTTTCATCCTGTTCCTCTCGCAGTTTGAGACCTCTGAGACCTGCCTAGCTTTTGACTTAAGACGTTAAAGCCATCTTCGCTTAACTGAACTCAGTCACGTAAGAGTGAAGTTGTGCAATCAGGACGCTTTCCAAAGCGAGATGGTTACGACCACAAAGAAGCTGTTTCGTACGTATCTCACCACTTTTTCATGGGGATCAACTGTTCATTTGCGTTCGCCTATTCTCTGCCAAATATAAGCGCCTTAGCATTGAGTGTTCGTGCGTATGCTTATTGTATTCTTTCTTTTTTCACTCCTTCGCTTCTAGAACGTTATTTCGACTCGGTTCACGCGATTTCGTTTTGTACACATTCTCCTTGTTTGGTTGTATGGCAGTAAAGCACCGAAATTTACCGCAGTAGTTTTGTTTTCAGTGGTGATAATCTATGAAGGTTGCCTTTTCTTCTTACGCTTTTCGAGTAAAGTAAAATCGTATGGCTTTTTGGTGAGTCAGTTAGTGAGTTGTTTTGTCATCTCAAAAATCACTGGCCAAATTTTAAGCAGACATTTATACGGTGTGTATTTGCGGGAATATTACACGATTTCCTCCAAGATTTACTTCATTTCACCCATTTATTGATTCCTTTGATTAAAATGTGGTCGTTTCTCGTTTGCCTTCTGATGTCCTGTGTGACCTGTTACATGCTCACGTTTCGCATCGGTTCTGCACGAAAAAGATCCTGATCGCTAAGTTCAGATCAACTATTGAATTGGGGATTTATCACGCTACCTAGCTGACATTCTTGTCAGCCACTTGTGTGCATCATTTGGATAGTTAATTCTTTTCCAGTTATTCATTTGAGAAACGTAGCTCTGTTGTCTTTGTAATGGAACCTGCATTTGGATGATTGTGAGACATCGGAGTGATTGTCAAGGAATCCAGATCTTTCTCATCTTGGTTGTTCATACTGTCTGGGTTTGAGTAATCTGACAATACTCATCCTTCATGCTCCCCAATATATATATATATATATTTAAAGTATTAAAAATGGCAAACACTGAGTAGTGAACGATTTATTGTGACGTTTAAAATCCACACTAGAATCCGTTATATATATATATATATATATATATATATGAGAGCGGAGTTTGAAATCCCTCATAGTCATTCCAATGTTTCACACCGTCTTTCAAATGCAGGCTTCGTTTTCAATGAAGCCTGGTTTTATGACGAGTTCAGGCGTTGAGGGAGAGATCCTGCAAACCATTCATGGACTGTCATTTTCTAAGTGACCAAACAGTAACATGTACGCAATTGGATATCATTTCAGCCACGCTTATTTTGGTGTATTTTCTCACAGAACTTGCTTGAATATCGTTTATTATTTCAAATTATAAATCAGGCACTTCTTGCAGTAGCATTCTGGGCATATGCGAGGTACTTGCGCCGAAACGTTCAAAGGAGTCACCCGAATTTCAGCTATTTATTTTGCCTGTCTCACGGAGGGAGAGCTTCGGAAATGTCAGGTGACTGTCACTGATCGTTATCAGTTGTTCGCTTTATATGCGTCTTACTCCGTCTAACTCTGCACTTGCGTGACCTCCGGTATGCATCTATCATCCGTTCTATGTCAGGTGCACGCAGATACCGTTCTCCATCTACCAAAGGTGTCGGCTGCGCTGAAGGTTAACGTAAGAGACAGACGAGAGCAGAATAGTTGTTCATCAATGGTAGACAGCGGTGGTCCAACGCTAGTTGGACATTGTAATCCTACTTGGATATTTGCCATGGGAACAGGTGACGGTTGGCCACGATAATGTGGTCCCATGGAATGGAACGATTAAAAAAAATCAGTTTCAACAAAGTTGTGACAAAAAGCTGGGATTGTCGTTTCGCTTAGTGGCAGATACATTCGTAATAAATGTATGTATACACCGTAATAAAGTAATTGTTGAGTTCCAGACAAAATGTCATTGAGCAGGTGTATCTAAGAGAGTCATTGTGTTATAATAACATCATTTTTGTTTGTCATTCGCTTGTGCTCTAAGTATTCATCGCAGCATTATCTTTTATCTGTCCGAACATACCATCATCCAGTTATCATTTCGTTGTTTGTTTGAGCAACTCTATTTGCATATGGCGTAATTTTCCTAACGCTCAGTGTGAGGGAAGTACGCTCCTCCCTCGTGGGAGTTTACTTTTGAATTTGGCCTTTCTCATCAACCAGGAGTTTTCCTCGATTTGGCCCGCTTTGGATCTGATTATTGACGGTGGTGTGATATCCGGAACCGACCCGAATGATTCCAGCCCTCCCTCCGCACGGTCCGGCTCAACCATCGTGGATCTTTCGCAGGCGTCCAAACAACTCTTTCGAATCACTCGTGACGGCAGGTTCGTTTCCCCCGCGCCCGCTGATTGTCCTGTTTACGGCTACGGTTTCTTCATAAGAGTGTGTAACGAACAAATGACTACTGTCACCTTTCTGGTCGTCGTCTTGTCAAACAGAAGTTTGATACTATGAAGCATGCCAAAGTATTATGACGTAGGCGTCATCACCAAAGACAGCAGTACATCGGTGGCTCTGGCTGGTGTTTAACTACTATACAACCATAAAGAAAAGTGTAAGCCCTAGCCAACAGGAAAACTAATAGGAAGGAAGGGTGATGACCTTACTTCTAACCATATTCGCCTGTACTCATACATTCAACATCAAGGTACTTACACCTTGCACATAAACAACCGAGCATAGATGAAAGTAAAACGTTATCAACAAGACAGCTTCCGTAAGACTCCCACTGCCTGTTGTCATTAAAGGTGCTTAGTTAACAACCTTCGCGCCACTGAGCTCAATTAGTAGCTATTTCAGTTGAAGTCCGCCATCACCGACTGTTAGCCACGAGGGCCTCCAGCCCTGGAGACGAACCTTACCTGCAGTGGTCAACACCAGGGGGGCACATCATCGGCAAAGAGTGTTTGATGTAACAAACGGCTGCTTGTCGTCTTTAGTACATAGCCTAACCCCCTATGTCTATCCAGTCGTAAAGGTTGAGCAAAAGAACTTGCTTGACAGTTACTACCATAAACCCACTTCCTAACCTCTTCGTTGCTTATCTGTTGCTGCCACTTGATGTGAGTGATCGCGTGCTGATATAGATGGCCAGGCACTTTAAAATGGTTCACGTCTTCTACCCTGAGCTGTCAAGTTTCAGAGCAATAAAGTAGCATACCCATCATGGCACCTTATGTACACGACCCTCATGCTTCAGAGGAATGCCTCTTTGTCTCCAGAGGTGCCCTAGATTAGCGAATATCGTCCTAGCCCTGGAGACATGATTTTCTATTTCATCCACCAATTCCGACACTGCTGATACAGCTTCCTATGTACATAAATCGGTCAACAGTTTCCATAACTTCATCATCTTGCATTAAATGACATGGTCCTACCCCGGTATGTCATCAGCTTATGGTTCGTAAAGAGTGCTGCTCGATGTGTGCCTTCCAACCATTGCCAGTGTTATATTTGAATGGTTGCTTGCACCAGCGATTCATTACGGAAACTGATAAATACCCTGTGGAAATAAACCATCATGAGCAACAGAACACAGTAATTGTTCTGATCATTATTCAATTGACTGGGCGGTTGTTCCAGTTCCAACATTCGGTCAGTAGTTCTCTGCGCGCAGATGGAGTGGTGATATCACTTTCTTGTCAGAAATAAAACTTTTTTCTGTACGAAAGCAACATTATATGCATTGGTGATTGCTACTGAGTTGTAATCATATTTCGTTTTGATTAACCAGCTCTTCGTTGCTTTTCACAACCTTGGTCCAATCAGTTTAGTTGGTTACGTCTACTCCACATCCAAACTAGTTGTAATCATCAATATGCGACAAACAAACTTAATATAGCAACTGATCGCTGTTCTGACTGGCTGACTTTGCTTCACCCCAGTTCCACTCGGAACAATCCGTGAGCTTTAGTTGTTTGTCTGATTTCCAGTGAAAAGAATGCTCCACTTTAATACGATTGTGAATACTACAAAAAAATCCGTACAAATCTTCAAATTTAGCATTTTTTTTAAATATACCTGTCACAAGCAAAACAAAGAGACATTGAAATTAATAGCAGATTAAATAGGTACGAACAGTTGAACACGTAAAACCTGATTTGGAAACCACAGAAACTCATGACACTATCTCCAGTGACTGTGGTCCTTTTCTCTGTCCGATATCGTTGTCAGCTGGAGACTATTTTTGGACCGCATCAAGGAACTTTTCGTCGAAACAAGTTGTAATGGTAAACTCTTCATGTTCACTGGTCACCGAGTCGTTACTTCCAACCCGACTCAACGTTATCCAACAAGATATGATGTGACAGGTGATGGAGTCAAATTCATAAGACCTGTTCGAACCAACGGATTCTATAAAACTATTACTGTTGCTGTGACCACGGAAGACGTTTGGCATGCGAAGTTGTTTTGTGCATGAAATCCTGTACAGGTTATGTTAGAACATAGGACCACGAACGCGTACTTTCATTTGCACGGCTGCACGTGCATTCACACCCATTAGGCAATAATCACTTGCCCAGGTGGTACGTTCCCCATAGTGCGTACACACTGTTCCTATAATCGCTTTTGGTCCATCATCTTCCTGGCGTTGAGACCGGCCCTTTAGTTCCGAATGCACGCATTATACTACTCACAAACGAAGTTACCTGTTATACAACAATGTGTTTGTTAACTCGCATAGCCTGTTCACACGCCTATCACTGTCGTGATGCGATGGTCAAGGGCATACAGTTCGTAGACTTTTTCTGCTTGCATTTTCTGGAAGATCGACGTTGTTACGTCTGAGTCTTCCGATCTGTTTGACGCAGTCAAACAAAGGCGCTGGCTAACCGGCTGACCAACCAATGATCTCTTTTTGCTATACTCATTGCAGCAGACTGTATTCCACCTCTAAATCGCCACTCGTTGATTTCAGGACCAGCAGATATAACCTATGCCCCAACTCAGTAACGCAGTGAGTGTGTTAGTAATCAGGATTGCGTTTTCGTTTCCTATTATCTCGCATCTTTGGTAGATTTTGACTGTGCTGTGCTCCGATGTGGACTGTCTGTGGTCACGTGATTTCAGTCTCCTGCTTCCACACTCCGCACGGTCACTTTTCTATGTATACGCTCTTCTCTGTATCTTCTACTTTGGTTTTAGTGCATTGGAATCCACAGTGAAAACACTCGAACAGACTTACGGAATGCGTTGGTTGAAATCAAATTCCAATAGCCCGGCCTCTTGACGCACCTTGATATCGGGATGTAGCTTGGATGCAATGTGAGCCCACATTTGTTACTTCTATTCATGTTCGTTGGCTGCTTGTATGTATATCCTTGTTATTCCATCTGTCCCTTATGTGGGGATGCGCATTTGAACACTCGCCATCTCCCCCGTCAGTTTGCGATGTATTATTGGCCCTTCTGCACTGATGTGTTACAATAAATTCTGCCGTTGTTTATGGTTTACTGCTTCTTACATTACCTGAGGTGTGGTTAGCAGTTAGTATCATATCAGATTTTATGTGTCTGCATCTATCTTCAGTGTGACAGCAATTTAATTGAAGTGTTATTTCGTGGAGGACTTATACTGATCTGCTCAGTTTTTTCCTATCTCATCGGTAGTTTATTTGAGATGGGTCAATATCGATCCCTCTCTGTTTCGATAGGTTACTTGCCGTTTGTCGTAATAAAAGTTCTAAACAGTCACTTGATAGGTATTTCAGCACAACTTGCAGGTGATCGGTTTAGTGCTAACTTTCTACTCTTGACATAGTGGCCTTGTCAAGATAGATGAAGATTTGGCAGTATTTAAGGTTGGCTAGACATGAGCAGCTAATCAAGAAAGGGAACAATAGGTTATGGGTCAATTGTACGTAGAATACTGCATTTTTCTTTTCATGTTCGTTTGCAAATTTTTCGGAGCCCTGATGTGCCTTGCACTTTGAGTTTCTGTTGGACAATAACTTCAGTTTTTGTCGAAACTATTCTTAGGTATTGTGGTAGAAAGAGCAAACCTCAACTCTGTCAAAGTGTTCTCACTTCATGCCTCTCTACCGCCTTAGTCCGGGTTTACTTTCCA
The DNA here is from genome assembly GCA_014338405.1 of Paragonimus skrjabini miyazakii. Lineage (NCBI taxonomy): Eukaryota > Metazoa > Platyhelminthes > Trematoda > Plagiorchiida > Troglotrematidae > Paragonimus > Paragonimus skrjabini miyazakii. The sequence continues at coordinate 92,360 of JTDE01001606.1, read as the reverse complement.
TTTATCGGCTGGACAGTTAGCTTGCTTTCTCGGACTGCTGACTACTAGCTTTTCTTGGACACTGCAATCATATGTGTAGTTCATCTCATAGCACCTACATCCCAGTTTGTTATTTCAGCAATTTCCCCAGTTGCATTATTGAACATTACACGATGTTGTGTTTCTGCGACCACCAGATACCGATTTGTGTGTTGGTAGTAAGTTCATCATTAATCTATTTCATGACTTTTTGTTTCAGATTTTGGCAGATGTGATGCCTGTCCTCCCAGTGTCGAAGCCTTATTTGCGCATACAATCACTGACTGATTTTTATCATACCTTCTTCTGTATAAACTCTTTTTAAAGATGTTTCTACTTTTGGAATACAAAATATAAATGCGTTCACAGCATTGGCTGTGCTAAACACTAAAACATGTTGTTTCAACTGTACCCACAACGAAGTTGAAGTGAACGGTTTTTACATTTTTCATGTTTCCGTTCATACGTCTAGGATGCACAACTATATAGGACAACTGCTTACTTCTCTGAGAGCAATGCCGTTACTCTGCCATTGGACATGTATCACATGCACACAAATCAGAACTGTGGCAGACAAATATTTTTCAACATAATCGGGCAGAATACCACATGCACAGTGAAAAGGCCAGTGCTATGTCCTAACTTAGTGCAACTTCAGGCCAAAAATCACGGAGAAGTATCACTTGTTTCTTATGTTGGGAAAATTGAATCGCCTCTCTGCCGTCCACTTTAGAAACACTGGTATAGATAATTGATAGATTTAGATCGCGGTATCCATCTTCGTGAAGCTTGGCTAATGGTTAGTTCGTTTAATTGAATTCATCAGTCTTTGCGTTATTTGATGCATACTGTAATCGCCTCTAAAAGGTAATTCTATATCAACCTTCTTCGGTTTCGGTCTACTATGCCTTTCTATAAAACGTTTTAGATAACCATTCGATTGTAGTACAGACGTGATCACGTCTAATTTTTCTGCAAGACTATTCTCTGTATAGATTCGTCTTGCGTGTATGAATATTGTATTCACTAGTGCGCGTCTGTGATGGACCGGTGTGTAACTACTGAAATATCACTATTGATCGGACCATGTGGATTTCCCATAGACACTTCTTTTAATACAGCCATCTTCCCGGCGACTTGTGAGTATGTCTAGAAACGGCGAACAGTTATCAGTCTCTAATTCAGTTTGAGAGCACAACTAGTTAAGCTGTGCACCAGGTTATCTATTGCCTGTTTGGGCCGACTAAATACTAGTGTATCATCAACGTAGCATTTGTAGTATGACGGACTCGCTTTGTCTGCGGCTAACTCTTGTTCAATCCTTAGCATGAAAAAGTCCGCTAAGATGGGCCCTAATGGACTTCGCATGGCTACTCCATCTATTTGACAGTAGTACCTATCTAGAAAACGGAAGCTGACGTTTTCAGTGCATAATAGTAAGACTTCTCTCAGAATATCACTAGGCAGAGGCAAAGTTGTTTTTCGTGTCAACGAGCTCATAAATGTAATCAGTTATTCCATGTAGCGGGACATTCGTGAACAGTGACTGAACGTCTATGGAACACATCAATTCATTAGCAAGATTGATGTCGCCCAAGTCACTGATCAAATTAGAAAGATCTTTATTAGAATATACCTGAAACTTTTGTTTTAATGGAGTTAAGGTGACAACTAACCAGCGTGCCAGTTTATGGTACGGAGAATCTGTCATTCTAGACTTGTATGTTTTAGGGAGGCCGTATAGCTGATGTGTCGACGACCCACACGGTTCAAGAGATTTTTACACCATGTCATCGAGTATGCACAATTGCAAGAGGAGTTAAAGATGCCGTCCTATACGAACATCTGTCTTAGTGACACTGTCTATTTTGCTGAAACCTTGTTCGGTCCTCTAATATTGACAGCATCTTCTGCATATACACGTCCCTGTCTAAAATGACTGCACCGGAGCCCTTGTCTGCTCTAAGTATTACTATATTTTTTGTTTTAAGTTCATTTAGTGATTGTATGTGTTGCTTTGTAACAGCACACCGGCCGTTAATTGGAGTCATGATAAACCCATTAGCTATATCAGTGAGTTTGGTTTTAGGCCAGCCTAAGCTGTCAGCAGTAGTTGGCTGAAGATCTGATAATTGACCAATTAGATTCTCAAACTCGACTTCAACACAAATATGATTAGGCCTACATGATGGTATTTTATAATCTAGATCCGAAGCTAAGGCTTCTAATTGCAAAGAATTCAATTGTAATGAAGAACAGCTCAGTACGTACTTACTGGGATCTAATGGAATTGGTTCTTCAGCAGGCTTCTTACGTAACTTCTGCAAACAGTTGATGTAAGTCCTCTGCGTACGATCGACGATCGCCTCGCAGAATTGTGTTAAGAATATACGACCGCATAATTACAGATTTCTTACAAGGAAAAGAAGACCGTAGTGTGTTTGGCGCAAATCCATTAGCCACATTTGTGAAGTTTCAATATGTACAGTCACAATACGTCTCAGGTTATTGTTCGTCACTTTCAGTTTTTTTTTTCTCGACAGTCACAGGAATTGATAAGTATACCGACCGTCACATGTGCATTCGATGAGAAACGATATCTCGACAAGTTCACGAGCTATCTTTCATCCCAAACTGGCCACACGGCGCAATAACTTGCAAGTTTCATTGGAAATCCGTCACTTTCAAAATTTAAAACAGTCCGTTCCCTTCAAAAGTGTGAACAAAACCGTTAGAACACGAAAGTTCTGAAGGGAACGAACATGGTCAGGTTAATAGCTATATTTCAGTAGTTACACACCAGTCCATCACAGACGCGCACTAGTGAATACAATATTCACACACGCAAGACGAATCTGTACAGAAAAATTAGACGTGATCACGTCTGTACTACAATCGAATGGTTATCTAAGGTTTATAGAAAGGCATAGTAGACCGAAACCGAAGAGGGTTGATATAGAATTACCTTTTCGAAGGCGATTACAGTATGCATCAAATAACGCAAAGACTGATGAATTCGATTAAACGAACACTCAGCGCAACCGAACTTTGTGTACTAATGTAAATTTGTTCGGGGATGACTTGGCTAGTTTGTTAGATTACGCGTGCTTGTTTGCTGAATTGCCCATACTGTATATTACTTCGGTCGATTCTTGACTGCGGTATAGACTACTCGACCAAAGCGCTTTTGGCTCCGTAGTATTAGATCACTTCGCGGAACTTACTTGGCTTGCTGAAGGTGAGTGTTACGTTGCCGTAGCCAGGCTGGAGGTCTGATAGTAAATTGCTTTTGGGCGCACCCTTTCTCAGTAAGCATTCTCAGAGTGAAAGTGGGCATGATGTTAACCAAACTCCAATCATTTGGAACGAGTTCACTGGCCCAGAGTTTCCGAAGTAGATCCGCCAGCTGCACACTTGTAAAAAGAGCGGAAGGGAGTTCTGGGGCGGGTGTCTTGTGACGTTTCTGAAACTTAATCTCGAGTGAGACTTTTGTTTCTGAGGGCAGATAAACGTCAAGAGACCAGTGAGATGCAAAGGCTGTTATTAGAATAGCTGACTACTGTCGGAAAGTGCTGTAAAGCTTAATTAACCAGTAAGTCTGTCCCAGTTTAAAATGGTGTAGGTGATTAACACGGCGTATTGTACGATCTATCATTGAGATACGGCCCCAAGTGATTCGAATATTCGTCAGTTTATACGATTGTGATTTCTGTAACGGAACGCACTAGCACAGGACTGCATGTTACAAGTCGACCTCTGTCCAATGTAATACCACCTCTCCGTATCATAGCGCGAGAGTTTTCATATCTAACTGTTACGTTGTGATCAAGTTTGTCTGGACGGATTATCTGTCTCCAGTTCAAAACTCTAAGCGTTGATGAAATGGTCATTTTCGCCCGAGCAAAATTCACTACTGCAATGGATAACAGTAAAGTGAATTAGGTTATGTACGATGTTGCACATCGCGTAGTTTCTGATCGGTGTTATTTGGCTCAAGAGATTGCATTTGTTTGTCCGGGGCGCCGGTAAGCAAAAAATAAGCACAATTCGATACCGATAACCGGTTCAGACAGTTCGTCATGTCGTGTTTGTCTTCCGGACTGAGTGTCTTGCTACCCCCTAAAAGAGCATTAGGAAATATGACAGCTATTCAAGTTCAGTATTGGGTTTATTGTTTGCTTTTGAAGTGGTTGAGATTAAGGTGACGAGTGGTGCAACTCGTTGTTTTGCAGGTACCGTCTTACTCCTTATGTGATACGACCACCTTGCTGTTGGATGTTCTATTCTGGTCAATGTTCTACCTTCTTCCTGTTACTTCTACAATGGAGTTTTCTTTATGACGTTGTATGATAGCTAGACATTAGTTGTACATACAGATGTGGTGCTGATAATAGAGACGGTACAAGTTAAAACTCTTGTTTATAAAGCTGCTCAATCGTCCCCGGTTTACACTGTAATCATTTAGATGAAAACTACGTTTTTATGACACGAAAGTCTCGAATTCGAACTGCTTGTCTTTCACTTGAGATGAAGCCGTTGGAATTGTTGGTTATCACTTGCAGTTCATTAGTGCTTGTTTTCCACTGTCTACTCGTTATTGAGTTAGCTGTCGTTCACCGACAAAAGAGTGGGGGGAATGAAACTCAGTTTATCTGTGGACTTCATAAAGGTATCCACAGTTCACCATCAAGCAGATAATGTAACTGGAAATTAGTAAGAGGGTCCGTTTTCAGCTTTTACTGCTCCGCCGTATTTGATATATTTACTTCAATTATGACGCGTTCGCACAGATTCGAGATTCGTGCCATCGAACTCGTTTAACCCACTCGAGTGTGCACCTCCGTAACCACCAAAAGCTGACGGTATTGCTGATCTTGTCCATCCAGTCCGTTAGATAACGTCTGTTCAAAGTGTTTATGGGTGTGGTGACCGTGAACAGTGCCCGTAAAGCGTATTTTTAAGTTCGTACCGTCATGAAGGCTGTTGTTTGCAGTTAGGTTCAAACATAGTAATAGTTATGCTATCAGCGATGAGGTTTTTCCTATTCATTCTTGAATATGTGATTGGTTTTGATCAAGCAACTTAAACAGTACCTACATGATAATGCGTCCGAGTGGTTAGGTATGACAATTCGTTCACTGAATGGTATCAAGGAACATGCACTCCTGATCAGGTGTAACGAGACCGAACCTCAGGTCTGACGCTTTTCGAACAGGGCTTTCTGAAATGTCCATCGGAACGTTGCAGCTACGATTAGGCTTCAGTAGTGCTCAATTTATCTCAACTAAATTACCGACTAATCGGGTATCATGAAGGTTTTCATCATCTGGTTACTAGCAGTAGGTTCGCAGTTGTGAATCGATTAGCTGCCGATCGCTTGTACTCCCATGATTTCGAAAATGCCATATACATGATGCTACTTACAAGTAGCTTAATTTGACGCAATCATTTCCTGTTATTCTGGGTCATGCAGTTATAGATTTTCGTGTTTTGTTCCAAACATTCTCATAATGGTCGTCTATATGATGTCAAAAGCGTTTGCTTCTCACATATGTATATTCTGTGAATATCTCCAACTCATAATTCCAGTTATCCAAGTTAAGGCGAATTCGTCGCAACGCTGTCAATGACCACGTGACTGAAACTTCCACTCTGCCATGGTTTGTGCTCATTATCAAGGGATTGGCTCAGCTTAGTTTGCTTCACTGTCAACTTACACGTATGATACATAAGAGTTGAAACACCTAGGCACCATTTCACAATTCTTCCGTAGTTGTGCTAACCGTTTAGCCATCTTTGACAATCGTTCGAAAGCGTGTTCTTCTCTGCACGAGTTTGTGGCAATCACGTTGGAGTTAAACACTGCTGGTATTTCACGGCGTTTTAAGACCTCATATTACATAGCTTATCCCGTTCATGGTGAAGAACTACGCCTAGTAATTTGCAAGGAAAAACGTTTGTGCTTCAGAAATTGCATGTCTAAGAAATCTTCCCTTGATTGCACAGATGGATTTGTACCCATCATCACCGACACAAAACACACGTAGTTCTAATAACTCGAACCTAAAAATGTTTGACTCAGGCTGTTTTACTGTTTTTCTACATGATACACTACAGATATTTTTGTTCTTTTCGATAAGCAACTTTACGGAGACTTCGGAACAACGGAAGCTTTCTCATCTAGTCTAAGGAACGGTCTGTAAGGTAGCAGGTAACGAACATCGTGCCCGTCAGTTTGTAAGACTTCCGCTGCCCGCTTGTCAAACAAAGGCTACTCACCCATCGAGCTGCTGAACACTGACTTTTGGTGAGCGCATTCCTAGTAAACTGTCGAACAGCCTTTATTCAGATTGAATGTCTTTTTAATGAGCGCTCGGGGTCGAGAGTATCATATGTTGTGGAGGCTATCGTCGATATAGGATAAGAGGACTAAATTAACACGTTCTCACAATCACGTAGTATAGCAAACTTTTCTATAAAATCCACGAGGTTACACTACATAGATTGAAGCATGAGTTCCTCAGTATTTCCGTACTTTAAGGAAACTGAGAAGCGGCGGTCTTCCTATTGTTTACTCCCATTTACTTGTACTTGTTGAAGCCTTCACTTTCAATAGTTTCGAGCATCAATTTTGAAAGCGTCGTTCGCGCTTGGTTCTTATTTTGCCGAGGCACGTTGAACCAACACTGTCAAGTCTATGATAACCCTGAACGCTGCACTTATATAGTGAGACGTGCATAGTACGCTCCCATGCGCAGACGACAGTGTGCTGGCATTGTTTAGCTTTTAAGTGACGCGAAATACAGTAGGGCAAACTTGCCGCGTGGTTTACAATGTTTGTCTGAAAAGAATGAACCCGGTCACCGAGTATGGTATATCCGTTCAACGCGTCGGATGGTTAGGACATTTGGCTGTGCGATACAAGGCGACCACAGTTCGTCGAGAATATACTAACCTTTGCATAAAAAATGATAGTTGCCACTAGGCTGCGATCATTTTTGTTCTGATTGGTCAGTTTATTATTGTGCTGTGTGATCCGATACGTTTAACCGGAATGTCTTAATCGTCTGACTGTTACAAGCAAACTCGGAGCCTCTGTTCTACTCATCATTTCAAGCATGAGTTCTTACTGACTGCACGTTCGTCAATGGGGATGCAGTCTCAATCCGATCTCATTACACTGAACAGTTACCTTTTATTTTAGAGTATTGACATCTTTTCGGGCTATATCCCTTGGAACCATTGTGCTTATGTATTCCTATCTGTACTCTGTTCATCAAACTGTAAATTCAGTGATAATCATACCTGGATTATAATTTATCCGATCGTATCAAATACGTGACAGGTTTACACGTCTGGCTTCGTGGACAGATATGTGGCTTACATCCCAATGCTTTCATGTAAACTGAAATGCCTTGGTTTGGTTACAACTGGAATCCACTCTTCTATCTACCCTGTACACAGACAGCGAATCAAGTGTATGACGTGTTTAGCTGATATGTTTTTAGAAGTTGCAGTTGTCTGATTTTTTGTCTAAATATATTTATCAGCCTAACTGGGGCATACAGAAAACTGCGTGAAAAACAAACCCAACTCCTATGTTATCATTTGTCCCTGATTTGTTTTTAATGTCAACCAAACGAATGTCTGGAAAGAGTTCAGAGGTTTTATACCTGCTGTTTCACTCGTTACCTATCGAGAATAGCTGTAGGAAGTAAACCAGATCAATCAGCAATTAACTTGATTCGCTCACGGTCTAATGTATTGGAAGGATATAATGTCAGACAATGTTTAATATAGCTAAGAGAATGTTATGCGCAGATAAACATGCGGTTTGTGCGAGTACAAAGTCGTCATCATATGCTGAAATAATTCGCTGACTGACGCTTATAATTTACTGTTATGCAAGCTTACAACACAAAAACAAACATAGTCTGGAGATGGAGGGAACAATGATGAAACTCAATTCATATGATGACTGCTGTCTGCAAGCAAGCAATAGAATTAAAAAGACAGCATCATTTTCGTCTTTTCTCACTGCTTGTCATTAGCTGTCGTACATCACGGACAATTCAGATGAATAGCGACTACATTCATGCTCCTGAACTGGATCAACTATCATCTGGCCTGAATTCTCTAGCCACAGACTATGCGAGTCATAGCACCTACGATCGGGGAAACACAGTCAGTCTGGTGACTATCCGGAGCATGCACTCCAGTGTGCGTATCATTAATCGAACATGTTAATATGGTTTGTGGCTTCAGCCTACGAGAATAGGCTGAACTATGAAGGATAGTATTTGTATCCCGCAATATAACTAGAGTATTCACGATTGACGTGCTGCGCTCTTGTTAGTACTGCTGGTGACGATAGATTTGCAATAAGTAGTTGAGCATTTCACGAATATTTATCTGTCAGTACTATTTATGAACTGTCCTAACATGAGTCGAATTGAGTATGTTGTTTTGGCCCACCCACTGTCAGGATTTATTCGTAACTTTCTACACCATAATTGCTCAAACTAGCGCAAAGTTTGTCCGTTTCGTATGCGATCGTTCATAGAAGGATCTAGCAAATATAATCTCGCGGGTTGTGAGAAGACTGAGTTAAATCAAATCAACATCTGATGTTTATCTCACTGTATGTTATGTTGTATCACCTGTTAGTCATGCTTTCCACTACATTGGCATCGTTGTCAGTAACATTTGCTTGTCGCCGTTATCGATTAGCTCTGGTAACGTTAATTGTGAACTATTCAGCAATTAGTGTTTATTTCCAGCCAGTCTCATATACGAGCCTGCCACTATCGAACCATGCGAGCTCTCATGGTCGTCTCTCTGATAGGTGATTAGGTGGTTTTACTAGTCCACATATTTTTACCTACATACAATTAGAGGTTCCATTACAGTCTTTTGAACGGTTTTCAAAGAAAAGTCGTTACTGATAGAAGTTATCACTTGCAAAATGGTAATGGCTACAACCGTTTCAGTTCTTTATTACTGAGAAGCATTCTGTCTTGTCTGAAGACGCTAGTATTTATGGTAAATATCTTATATCAACCGATCGGTTCTTTTGTCGCGGATTTAAAATTTAATGATATATATTTATATAGTTTTGTCTGAAAGATAAAGTCACACAGAAATCGATACTTGCCGCGTATGAATTCACCAAGTTGAATGGAGACACTCATTCGCGCGTCGTAATTGTTTTGAGCTTCATCCAATTGGTTAGTATTTGTCCGGGTATTTCTCACGTTCCACACTTCCATCCATGGGACTCCATTCGCAAGAGGACTGGTGATTTTATCTCTATATCATGTGAGACTTAGGAGTAGCCTCCATTGGATGCACTGATACAACGTGTTACTCATAGATGTCATTAATAATGTATTCATCTTCATCAATGATAGTAGTGTTGTATGACAGGCAGTTTCGTTGTGAGTAATATACTACTCACAAGTAGTATGTTACTCACAGGCAACGTTCAGGAACAAAAGGGCAAGCTGCGAATGCCAGGAAGACGGAGGACAAGGAGAGACTATCGAAGTAGTGTGTACGCGCTCGGCAGAAGTTCCACCAAGGCGAATGACAATGATGGATGTGAATGCATATCTAACTTGCAAATGAGTATACGCGTTTGTGGTTTGATTTTTGACATGACCAATACGGGCGTTTGTGCAATAAGCGAATTCTCAGGCCAAGCGTCTTTTGCGGTCACAATAGTAGTATATCAGTGATACACATCAATATTTGACTTCTTTACAACCGCGAGGAGAAAAGCAATCCCCAGCAAAGAAACTAAAAAGCATAGGATAAAAGAGGCTTAATTACTGAAAACAACTGTCTAATCTCAAACATTCAACCTTAACGTGCCTACACTTTGCAAACAATAAACCGGGCTATAAGTGAAAGTAAGGCTTGTAGGATATCCGCACCAAATCTTGTACGAATGAAGTCAAACAGTTTGGTCGTCGTGTTTAACATGTCATTGATAAATGGATTGAGAATAACACAACGTTACAAGCAAGTTGTAATACTCTACGTTTCAACTACCTCGGGTGGCCTTCCTCAGGAATGTTTTTTTGTTAATGTGATTTCGATTCCGAAACTCGTGAGGAAGGCCACCTGAGGTGACTAAAACGTAGAGTATTACAACTTGCTCGAGACGGTGTGTTATTCTCAATCCATTTATCGAAAGAAAGGCTTCATCAACAAGACATCATCTTTACGACTTCTACTACCATGGGTCACTAAGTGCACTTACTTCATAGACTACTCGATCGAACGACGACGACATTCAAGTCATTGAGATCAA
>JTDE01001606.1:71699-81927 GCA_014338405.1 Paragonimus skrjabini miyazakii | reverse complement strand
TGAGATCAATTAGCCGCCGTCTCATTTAAAATCTCTAGCTGTCAACTCTGTGGGAAGCGACCTGCAGTAGTTAATTATTTGGTGAGCTGTTTCATTTCCACAAGTCACGTCGCTATGTATCCATCCCGCACCTTAAGCCAATCGGTCGCGGCATCAACAAAGAGTGTTCGGTTGGCATCCTCAACACGGCTTGACCCGCTAAATCCATGCAGTCTTCAAGGTTGAACAAAAATGTTAGCTTGCCAATCAATACCAAATACCTTACCTCTTTGTTGTTTACTCGATGTTGCCACCCGATGTGAGCGATCGCAAGCAGGAATCGGTGGTCAGATACTTTGAAACGTTTAACGTTTTCTAACCTGAGCAGTCAAGTTTCAGTGTAGTAAAGTTGCATAACCCTCATAATCATATTGCGTATGTGGCCATTAGACCAGCGATGACCTTGATAGGTAAATACTGCCGGAGCTTTGGAGATACGAGTCTTACTTCCACTGATAATGATGTAACTTCCTGAATACACAAGCCCGTCCACAACACATTAATATCTGAATAAACCTAACTTAAATTTCGCTGTTAGTTTCAATGTCCAAGAACATAATGAGCGGCTTTTGGTTATCTACTTACTTTTGCGTGCAATCCTATCATGTATGAAAATAGTGGATTCAGGTTCTTGCGCTATTATATCCCACCGGAATGACCATTATTATACCATTTCATGGGACTTAAACCACCAGTGAAGTTTGGTGGCACCATGGGATTTCCACACTTCATTGGCTGGCCTCGAAAACCTACGGCGTACCACTTGTCATTAACAACATTCCGGATGACATCTTGGCAGTTGAAACAGATGATACAAAGTTCAACATTCCCAACTGATTGAGTGAACTCGTTTGTTCTCGAGATTGTTAGCTAATTTGAGCATTATTCTGTAGCAACTGTGGCTAAACGTGTAACTGTAACAATTCAGCGGTGCAAATGCTGTCGTGATGAACACTGCTGTTATCTCGAATTTCAGATTCTGGTCTAGAAATGCTATACACTAATTAAGTCTCTTAGCAATGAAGTGACTGTCGTCTTTTCAAAGGTATCCACTTCATTCATCCTGATTGGTACCCTCTGATTATCACAACTTCATAAACTGTACTGTTTAGTTTTTGGGATCATTTATGTAAGGCACTTCGGGTTTAGTGCTTCTTTTTGAAGCGCATTAAAGGAATTCTTACCTAACTTAAGGAAGTTACAAACGTTCGTTTGCTTTACTAGGAAATTTAACTACATGAGCCAGTTTTTTGAAAAATGTACAAACATCAGGTTTCATTATTGCTTCCCTGTCAGCGTCCTATTTTACCCGTCTCGGGTTTGCTGAAATTGTCAAGGCGGTTTTACACACACATTTTGTGCTCTCATTACAGCGGTTAACATAAAAATGCCCTTCGGCATTGGCACACGGTATAAAAATGACGATCGGTCAATCTACAGTCGAATCCCAAGTGTTGTGTCATTTGTGATTGGTATGGACCATCTTTACCGGCTTGTTTGCATGCTTATTTGTACAACCGTTTTGTTGACTATCCGTTTGCGTGTATGCATACAAATGTTCACACAGATGAGTATATATACACTGGCTAGATCTGCCACCCGGCACATACCCCTGGTAGAGAAGCTTGCTTGTACGCGATGTCTCGAAACCGAGCTTGTCCAACCATCTCGTATGGCGCACAAACTGATTAGGTACCCGTCTATTCACTGGCCTACTTGCTTGCTTGCTCCCCCTGGAGTCATGCAAACGCATCGGTCATCCCATACTCACTGCAGCCCGAGGGTCTGGCTTAAGCGTGCGGTGCGCCTTAAACAAATGCAAATTAGTCGCCATAGGCGGAAAGCCAAGAAACTGTTCAAACGTGTTAGGAGTTTACTTAGATATATATATTTGCGTGGTATCTTGAAAGTCGTTCGTCTGTAACGCTGGCGTGGCTACCCGAGAGGAGCCTGACACTACTTGTAATACGCCGTAAACTAAAGGCATAGCCATACGCGTTTACACTTATGAATCACTAATTGTTAACTAATTTTAGTTCATTCTTCTCAGTATGCCCAATGGTTGATTTTGCCGATCAGAATTTCACTGATGAGTATTCGGGATTTTGTAGTCTGTGAGCTACTCAGATTTTTTCTTCGTTCTCTTTATTCGGACTGAATGCCATAAAATAATAGCACCAAGCTTGAGTTTCACTCATCGCTGATAGCCCAACATCAGTAACAATCAGGCTGGATATTATTTCGTTGAACATACACTAGGTCATAACAAATGATACGTAATGATCAAGTTAACCGATCGTCATACAGTCAAACCTCAGCAACAACGTCACTCCAGAGTTTCGACCAGTTTGTGTCACTGGATGAGATGGCACTCTTGGACACGCGATCGGCTGTGTTAGTGAAATAGTGGTCAGTCAACTAGCAATTCCCCGTCGGTAGATGTACCTTTGTCTTAGTTCATCAGACTACTTATCATGAAGTTGGTTGGTTCGTATCTTATAGGCCATTAAAAATATCAGCCTCCTAAACGTTGTTAACCATTTAGGCACACAAAATAAATCCCAAACGTACAACGCGTTGTGCAGTGTAGAAATTTCGAGTACAACTCTTGAGTTTAATCATCAGTACGCGTCTGAAACGTTTGCACAATTAGGAAGGAACTTTCAAAGTATTCGTGCTTCCTGTTAGCCGATAATCGTTACCGAATGGTGTACACTCACTCGATACATTCGTTGTTTGACGCTTTTGTCGTTGTGTTCTTTTGCATATGTGTAGTCTGGAGTATTAGTAAAAAATACTTTTTCCTGTTACAGGAAGGTGTGTTTCTGATGGACCACCTTATACAATCGTTACTAATAGATGTTTTCATAGCTTGCATCAGGGAAGTTAGCTTGCATGTGGTTAAGCTGTAAGTCAGGATGGTGAAGCTTATAGTATGATGGCATTATTACAAGGGTCTACTTCACTACTACTTGACAAACCTTAACCTGATGATCGGCAAAGTGATCTTCATAAGGAAATGAGGTCATTGAAAAGTGCCTCTAGAACTAATGTTCAAACACAATAGCTCACCCTGTTAACTACTATCAGTAATCTGGCGCTCAGAACTTTCCCGTTGAATCCAAATCTCCTACTGTATTAAACTTCTTATGAAATTGATTACCAATAGCTCGGAATTTCACCTGTTATGCGCCTAACTGCTCCAGACAAACATTAATTAATCATTCACCATACGGCCAACTAGAGATTATCGTTGTTCCTGAAACATCGACCTGTTGACTGTACTGTACGTCGTATAATCAACACCAACCTAAATTCGTGCAGTTACTTGATAGTTTTAATGGATTATCATTAACTAATTATATCGTAAGAAACACCGCTACTTCCTGGCTGAGAACAGAACATGGAAGGGTTCTGTTACCTTATCGTTCTTAATAGCCGATGTTCTCATCTTCGGAATGTTCGTTGTTGTGCCGTTTGATGCCTGACTACTTGTTTGGTGGACGCTCAGCAACTCTGGTTCCATGGTGCTGCTCAGTTCTGCCAGCAGAGTTTACTCCACTTATATACAGTTGTGTGGATTCCGTTTGACTTAGTGAAGTGCGATGACTATTGTTTGATAAATATTTAACCATTGGCCTCATAACAAAATGTAAACAACTGACCTCAGACGCTTCCAAACAAATCGACATATGTTGTCCCAGCTAATTGAAAATTGTAAAGCTGCCGTTTTCTTGGATGCTCTAAATTGAAGAATTATGGAGAAACTTTATAAAGAAGAGGCTGCTCTGGGTGACCTATTTCATCTTCAGGTGTTCACCCAATCAGACGGTGCTAAGATAGATTCCTTCTTGTTCGCTACTGGATCATAGCTGACAAAGCGTAGACGGTGGCCAGTTTACATATTCAATCTGTAGTAAACAACAGCAGTTAGCCATCAGTCTCAACTTCTGACAGGTAGTTTATGTACGGGGATGTTAGCCGAGCTCAGCATCCAAATATCTAAATCCTCAATCCGAGCTACGTAAAACACCACCATTGTTTCCAACTGTCAGATGGGTAATTCTCATTCTGACGAAATAATTTACTGCGGAAAATCGTTCGCTTTGTCCTGTTCGTTTATTTTCAGTTAAGAGAATATCACTGACTTGTCATTCTATCCCTATTAACTGCAAGATGTCCTTGCAGCTTGTTCACAATAGTTCTACTACAACCGAACCAGGTACATCGCACTGTTGCTCTACTGTTCAAATTTGAAGCTGTAAGCTGTACAACTGACTTGGGTTCCGTGTGTGGCAACATCTTTTTAAATTTCCCCTGAGTTCTCATATCCGGTTCCTCACTGCTTTCCTGCTGTACGCGTCTGTCATCATAGTCTGCTTCTACTTGCTATCATCTGTGGTTGTTGCATTTTCTCTTGGTGTAGCAATGATGACAATCCTGTTCGTATGATGGTAACAGATATCTGTCTATCGCAATTATGGTCCATCGTTCCGTCGGATACTGGTGTCGCTTGGGTTCTAAACGGTTGGATATTAGGACAAACTTTTTCCATATAGTTAGCTTGAATAGAATAACTGGATAACGAACACCAGCAAATACCACCATGTCATCGGTAACAGGGGAACAATTGCACGATGTAGCGCATCCGATCTTACTTAGAATAACACAGCGCAAGAAAAGTGAACACTGTGAACAATTGTAAATACAATATTTTATGTTACTGCTTCAAGAACTGTCCAAAATACTCAAATATTTATCCACATATATGGAAGACAAACTAACCAACCACTTTCAAAGTTCACCAGCGGCGGATTGTGGTCGTGTGGAAATTTGTGTTTGGCTGTATGCTAAAATCTGCTGTTAAAAGGAATCGGTCAAACAACGGAGTCTAGAGCTAGCAGTTAACCGTCATTACTGAGTTGGACTGCAAGTTTCATTTGTGAGCCCAATTTGATATACGTTTTCCATTTCTGAGGATCAAACATGTTTGTACTGTGAAAAGTCAGGGCTTCGGCTGGATTCGAACCAGCGACAGACACACCATGCCTCAACGCGGCATGCTCAACAGTGGCGTTGGTGGATTCCAGCGTGAACTGTTTGAGAAATCCTGCCAGGGCAGTCGATCCCCTGGATCATTTGGTGGATTCCATATGAGACAGTGGGACGGGTGGGTAACCGAGTCCAAATGTGAAATTTCCGAGCTCCTGGCGTGGCTTCGTAGCTCAGCTGGTAGAGCCCTTGCCGCGTTGAGGCATGGTGTGTCTGTCGCTGGTTCGAATCCAGCCGAAGCCCTGACTTTTCACAGTTGGGTCTCATCTAAATTCGTAAATCTGCCACACTACTTATGTTTGTACTGTGCTACTTAAACTTTTGCATACGTATTCATCTATTGATATTCACGACATAATTAGGTGATCATCTGTTAAGAATCTTTGGGCGAATGCAGAATAAACCAGTAAGCCTGACTAAGGATTTTTCTGTTCCATTACATTACAAACCCGCCTTGATTAAAGGCAAATTCGCTGGGTTATTTACATCAGCATTTTCATAAATACAGACGATAGAACAACGTAAACTATTTTAATGATGAGTAGTAGGGGACTTTGATCTTCCTGTAGGTTGAACATCACCCACAATTGATCGCAGCTGTCGCATTCTCATAGACTATCCAGTCGGCCCTTTTCGGAAAGAAGCACTAGACTCGAGTTTTGCTCTCATTAGAGCTCATCAGTAGTGCATATCATCGCCACTGCCGGGACTTGATGTTCAATCTATATAAAAATCAAAATCCCCTACTACTCATCATTAATCAAATACCGCTCAATAAGCCAATGATTTCTGTGATTTCAACTTGGAGAGAAGTCCTAGTCGAGGGGTCATCGATTTGAGTTAACAGACAGTAACTGTTTCTCCTCTCGGGGCGATCGGGCAACCTGATCATTACTCACAAGCGAAAGTGGTTGAGTGTTCACATATGATGATTCGGTCGTGCCTAATGTGAGGTCAATGGCGCAGTGGTAAACACGGTTGCCTCATGAACAGCGTGGCCGTGGTTCAAGTCCCGGCAGTGGCGATGATATACACTACTGACGAGCTCTAATGAGAGCGAAACCCGAGTCTAGTGCTTCTTTTCGAAAGGGGCCGACTGGATAGTCTATGGGAATGTGACAGCTGCGATCAATTGTAGATGATGTTCAATCTATATGTAAACTATTTTGTCGGCTGTTCTAGCATTTATGTTAGTGTTAGGCTGTTATTTCCTCTCTCTCTCTCTCTGTTTTGATTATTTATTCCTTCATCGGACTCCTCGAACTCGCGGTGGATAAGCGATAACGTAACCAGTTTACCAATCATAGCAAGTTTGAGCACTGATTATCGTTACACTTCTTGACCAGATTCGGGTAACATGATACCTAGTTCAAATATGTTCTATTATAGTGTATGTATCGAACACCTCGTGGTTTATCAACAGGAAAAACAAGGTATTTGTAAATACTTCTGGTCCTCAGGTGATGCAGTCAAATACACCGATGCTGCTCACCCTAACAAATACTACTTGTGTCATTAATGTTCGTCTTCAAACTGTTCTGCTCAAACGTACGAACATACAGATCTACTTAGAAGCACAAATCCGAAGAGAAAAACTGTAGGCTGGTACCATTTATTGCACTCTCGTCAGTAGCAGAAGAGTTTTCTATCATGCACAGCAAATCGAATGAATCACCATGAACCAGAACAGTGAACAGAACCAAGTTAGTAGATTGTGTGATAAATCGATCAAATCCAAGGCAACTTCGACCGTACAGTAAGTTGCTTTTGAGTAAATAAGTTTGGTGTAGAATCTGTCAGGATACAGGGCTATAGGCAATCTATCGGGACGGTTGTAAACCTCTTGATTCAGAGCAGAACAAGACAGATTGTTGAAGGTTTACTCAGATAAAACTGATTCTGTACATAAATAAGCAACGGTTAGCAAATTATACTACTTACAACCAAGTGAACTCTGTGCACGGAATTTAACCATTAGCTGATATTAGTTAATGCTGCGGTAGCATAGGCAATTCAATGAGGCGGTACCAAATAAACAAAGAGGGAAGAGTTTACATGAGATTTCGTATAACCAGTTCAGAGTAAGTTACGCACAACAATGTGAGAAATGTTCGGCTAGTATTTCACCTAATCAATACATGTGTATATATATGAAGGGCCTACAGTACGATAATCTGACCACTAGAGTATAATTATGGGAGCGGTTGAAATTGACGTTGTGCACTACGCGTTGTGAATGAGTGGCCGGATGGTAGAGTCGCTGGGTCGGATGCGTAGGCTCAGTGGTTCGAGCCTTCCGGTGAACCGTTTCACCATCGTACCCTCAATTTCACTTGTAGTGATCCGTACGTAATTCTCATTGATTCTGGTCACAATGAACTCTTGGCCTTAAACGCACGAGTGGCAGAGCCACTCAGAAATATGCCCGGCCCTTCGGATAGTCAAATTCTTTGCAGTTCTCCCTGGGTAACCACTATGTTAGAATTGGTTACCACCATTAGAACCGTTGAGAATTGGTCTGATCAATTCCATAGGTGGTATTCGTGCCGATTATGCGATGGCAGAGAGACAGTGTAATAAGTCCTGTTGATTGCCACGTTCGCTTTCCGACAGGTCTGCACGAAGAACACAGTACAATAATACGACAGTTTAATAACTACAGGTTTTTTGACGCTGCTTTTGTGTCCAGTTGTAAAGAAAGTCATTTGTTTTGGTACTTAGTAAATTTCAACGAGTATCTATTTTCTCGTACTACTTTGTTAACAGTTCCAAATCCGCTCCAGGTAAGCAAATGTGTTTGGTCTAATAAAATAGTATTCACTTTTAAGCTGAACTACACTGTGCTCTTATGACCATATCATACTGGGTCACAGTTTAAACCAATTCTCACTCGGTTATGTAATTCGAGGAAACACAAATTGTATGATTCATTCAACCCTCTGAATTTCCCTCTCTCTTAAAATACTTGTTAAAATATTCATTACTGCCTTAAGCCGGGTACCATGCCAACGACTGCACACTGTTGTGCGTGCACGATACAAAGTCAACTCCGATGCTGTAATGTATTACTGTTGTGACATGCGACAGTTTGGAGACGCCGAGGACAACGTTTCATTGAAGTACTGGTCCACGACATGTACTTAAGCTGGTAGTAAAAATGAACAAGCCTGAACCAAAGATCTACTAAGTCTTGTGCACAAAGTATACAGTCGGAAACAAAAATGATGTCATTCACGTGACAGCAGGCCGCGCTACACACGTATCTATCATAAAGCACGCATCCCGCATACACCTAGTTGCCATTGCCACGAATGACACGCAACAAAACGGTCGGTCAGTAGTTGTTGATCACATAACCTATTAGCCTAACTAACTGGCCGAAGTTCAACGACTTGTTGAACGTTATCCCCACTCACAATCGTGTGCATCACAGGGGTCAAATCGGCTTCCGATGGGTGGCTAGTTACCACGCCACAGCTGTGTAAACCAAATCAACAATTCGCATTCGGACTTTGCTTCATCCATTCTGTGAGACTGCGACACTCATCCTAACAATATGAACAGATGAGATCTCACCTTTTGCTTTTCCCTATCCAGGTGAGGGCTCGATAGAGTGACCTTTGAAATAAGGGGACAAAAAATTACAAGAAAACGAATGTAATTGTTCCTGTTAGACTGCAACAGACCACACCAGGGAAATTCCCATTTATCCCTAATGGTCAGGTGGCAACCAGTCTCCATCACTGACCCACCCCCCAATTCATCCCGCCGAACAATACTGGTTCACTGTCGATCATCCTACCATCCAAATATGGTCTACAACCGATCCGTTGGGCTTGGTGATTCACGATATACGTAGCTTGTATCTGGTAACAATTTTACTGCTACGGTTGTTCCTGACTGACAGTACGTATGATGTACGGAGTGGCAAATTAAAGTGAACGTCAGTCACACAAATGTTCGTCTAATATGTTACTGAGTTAGCAGGATTTTCAGATTTCTGTTTAAATGGGGCTGAAAATGGGATGCAAATGATGTACATTTGACTTGACGTAAACTTCGATTGGCCAGCGTGAGTCAAATGTTTTGGTGGTGTTTACAGAAAGGATTCCATTGACTCTGTATGACCACGCATGTTCTGGCCAAAATTTCACGATCGACTGCTTCATTTGAGGCGACAGGCATTACGCATTATTTTTATCGTCCGTGTTCGAGCATTCTGTTTGCATATTCTATTCCTTTCCAGAACGCACTGATTATCTCCACTTTCTGAAACTCAGTCAAATTAGAACAAACCATTGAAACGTGACGGTAGTCAGATGACGATCAAACAACTTTCAACGTAAAGCAAAAAACTGTCCTAACGTATACAGCAGCCATTATGATAGTCAGTAATTACTGTTGTAATTGGTTATGGTATATTTCTATCTGGTGCAAATTGTTCTAACTGTCATCTGTCGATGCATGCTTACGTGAATAATACCAACGGAAGTCTTGCTTATAACAGCATCAAAGCCATTGCTCACTCTCGTAATGGTTTTAGGTTTACTAGTTTCAATGCGTTGCTCTATTTGATCATCATCATCATCATCATAGACAGCAATACATCAGTGGTTCACACTGAGGCTTATCGCTCAACCTTCGTCTAGACCGTTTATTCACGTACATTCACCGTAACTGATGTTGCAAAAGCCATCATTGGTACGGATTTTCTGTTAAAGTTCAAACTGCTGCTGGATCTTAGAAACCCCCGTTTAACTGACCCAATTACCAATTGGTCAACTAAAGGGATTTCACGCATTTCATCCAGCAATCAACTCACTTCTGCTACATCAGACTAACCAGGAAAAATATCACAAAATTCTTACGCGATTTCTCATCAACATCAGCAGCAGCATCAGCAGTAGCAACATAGGCAACAATACATTATTGATTCACATTGATGCTTAACTGCCACACAACCACGAACGGAGAAAATAAAGCGAACCCTGTATAAGAAGAGAGAAGAAAAAAAAGGAAAGGGGATGGTACCTAACCACTCAAAATAACTACGTCTATATTTTAACATACAACATTAAGGCATTTGGACATAAGACCTTTAGAAATCTTGACCTACTCGAATAGTATTATTGTTACG
>JTDE01001606.1:44224-71385 GCA_014338405.1 Paragonimus skrjabini miyazakii | reverse complement strand
CTTCGGAGGCAATGTTTCTTTCTGATAGACAGATAGCATTTCATCCCTTAGAATCTGACCGATTTAAATAAACCACAGTGAGTAAGACAAATTTACACTATCGAACCTGTCAAAATAAAAACGTACATGGTATTATCAAAACATTTCGTTAGTGTAATGGAGTACTACAGACGTTGTACGAATACGCAATCGATAAACTATTACGAAGGATCACAGATCGGAGCAAACGATAATTATATACATGCCTCTCGGAGAAAACATTGTAAAGAAAACAATCTAATCCACTTTAAACAATCTAGTTTTTGCTGCTGCACAGCAGTATGATTGAAAACAAGTTGAGTGTTTATCAGGTCACCTAAGTGTGGACATGTTCCAACTGAAGATCAGTCAATTCCGTCAAATGAGAACTAGTAACTGAATTTTTTCCAGAGGAGAGCGAATTAAGAATAGTAACATAAGAACAGAGGTGTTAGTTTGGAGAATGTTGCCCAGTTGGTTACTGTTTCGAAACCTCTGAAAATGAGTCCAAAATGAGTTGCACTCCTCCGATTTTCCTCAGAAAGGTCTTTATTTCCTATTGTAGTTGCAGCACTTAAGTCAATATTTCAAAATACTCGGGTTTTAAAATGAAGTTTCTGTATTTCTGTCCTTCTGCGTTTGGAATGGGGCACACCTGAAGAGCCTCACTCAAGCTCCTCAGTGACCAACTGAAGGCACTTAGTCTGATTTGAAACATGCAACAAAGTACCTTCAAGCATTTTAAGATTACGGCCTTCCGTTTGAGATGGATCAGATGTTAGCATGCCAGAAGGCAGATTGCTCATGAATGAAATTGTATAGTTCAGTTATTCACTCTGAGATAAATGTGCAATAAAACTAGGGTTATCCTGGGAACGTAACACTATACTTTACTAAGATGGAATCTTAACACTTACACACATCATCACTATTTTCTACTTTTCAACCAGTCATTATCACACTATTGTTGTATGACAGGCAGTTTTGTTGCGAGTAGTATACTACTCACAAGTAGTATGTTACCCACGGGAGACATTCAGGAACAAAAGGACAGGCTGCAAACGCCAGGAAGAGACTATCGAAGTAGTGTGTACGTGCTACGGCAGAAGTTCCACCAAGGCGAATGACAATGACGTATATGAATGCATGTCTAACGCGCAAATGAGTGTACGCGTTTGTGGTTTGATTTTTGACATGACCTATACGGGAGTTTGCGCAATGAATGAGTTCTCAGGCCAAGCGTCTTTTGCTGTCGCAACAGTATCATGCTTCAACCACATAAGCCGTAATTGTTCAATGTTGACCGATGAAAACGTTCCGTCTTATCTTGTCAGCATATATGTGCAATGGTCGCCTATGTTCCGAACTATCAGGATAGGATCAAGCTCTGTCAGTTTCCGTTTTACACCACACAATCGCTCTTATGTACTACCTTGTGTTAGTGGCTTGTTCTGTATAAACTAAACTGATTGATAAAATCATTGCTTCACTGTCGTTTTATTTTTTCAGATGTTTGTGATTACTTGGTAACGAGTTATAGATAGGGCCTAGTTGTGAAAACATCCGGTCGGTTATCGGACAGTGCTAGTCCATCGTAGGATAAAATTGGTTATGACCACAACGTTCGAAATTTGAAATATTCGGTTCACCACGAGATGCGCAGTTACGCCAACGTCATTAAATGGTGACATGTTTTACCTTTGTTTCAGTTAGCCTAACGGCGGTAGGACGATCTCACGAATGAATGAACGTGGACTGTAAAAAAAAAGTTTGTTGATTCGTGTTCTGCATCCGTTTAGAGTGAAACTGACTATTTGATCTCGAGTTGAGAGCAAGTGTCTACGAGCATTTACCCCAGATAACATTGCTTGTTTGGTAAATGACAAAAACAGTGCAGAAAACAGGGGCATTTTGCCACCATGTGACCAAATAGTTTATATAGTAACGCCTCATTCATAATTCTGCTACAATTTTTAAACGTCCCAATTGATCGGCACATATGTAAGGTTCAGCCGGCGCCACATCTCTATTGGTTGCCACTCACCAGTAGGTCTGTCAGGAAGCCATTCCACTTTTTTGTGTGCTTGTCGGCTGTATCCGTAAATGACTTTAATGTGTTTAGCTGTGATGTTGGCTTGCTGCTCATAAAACGTGTTTGGGAACCTTTGGTTTACATTTATTAACTAACCAAGCAGTCAACACAAATAAGTACATGTGAGTAGTTTATGTTTTCTCTATCCTACAAAACACTATAAACCTGTTAGTTGGCCTGTGGTGTCAGGACATTGTAATGTATTCACGTTTGCTGGTACTCGTCGTACATTAGTAGGGGATCATCTATCCCAGACCATTTTGCCTCGGGTTTAGCCACTCGCTATCCAGCGACTACCACTCAGATAAGTAAAACCTGATCACTCGTACGAGTCTAGTGTTCACTCCACCAGTGTCCTCAGTGTATAGTATCAGACAAACTTGTTCAACATGTGAGCAGAGTACGACATATGGGTTTGTGTTTTACGCAACTTCATTGGCACCTTAGTCTCGTCATACATTGATCCGTCACCTACCGACGGAAGAAAACCAAATGAAACTTGCCATGTTACTTTATATGAGTCTACTATATAGCCAACGTCGGCGCGCTAAACCATCTCCTCGTGGTGCCGACTGGGCGGTCTCGGTTCAAACCTTGACTGGCTAAGAGTTTAGCAACTCCAGATAGGGCCAACCACTCTACCTGGTTTTGATCGTACTGGTTACATTCGATCAAGACAATAAAATTACTGTCAGCACCTCCGTGCAGGCAACCACCAGTACACAGGATCGGCGAGCGGAGTACATCTGTCCAGAATGTGGCCAGATTTGCCAATCGAATGCTGGCTTGTCGGCGCATACTCGTATGCATCGACGCAGGAATGGTTCAGAGCAGAAAGTAGATACCCAGCTTGTCACAATCTTTGACTGTGCCAACTGTCACCGCAGCTTTCTCACCAAAATCGGTCTCAGATAACACAGAAGGCATGCACATCCCGTCGACCGCAACCATGAATAACTCATGTCCATGAAAATCACCTGATCCAATTGGTCTCAGCAGGAATCGGCTTCTCTTATCAGATGTGTCGATGCACTGGCTCCGTCGTGTCCTACTCGATGCGAACTTCACCGTCGGCACCTGTCACATTTCCCAGGTCGTACTTTGGAGAGCATTCGGACTCGTCTGTATGCGCTGAATTGGCAGGGGAATACTGTCCCTGCTGCCAATCCAACCACCGTATCACGGACTAACACGACATCAGATATTGGGTACCAGGCTGCTGATCACTCTGAATGGTTTTCCTGTTTGATCCAAACAGCGATTACCCAACTGGAGTCCAATAGCGAGGCTTTCCTTCACAGCAATGAACTACTGGCTATTGCCCGCGGTATTCAGGCGGGCATTTTCACAGTGGTGCAAGCTAAATCGCTGTTGAACATGCACGCTTCACTAGCTTTTCCGTACACCTGGCGACTTGTCACTCGACGACGTGGTCGTGTTTACGTCGGAACCCACCTGGCCACGAAACAGATACGGAAGGCTAACTATGCAGCAATCCAAATGCTCTACCACCAGCGTAAGGAAGACGCCGCGTTTGCAGTTTTTCCTGGAAAATGATGAACTGCCTATAAAATGAACCGCGGCCTCCCAGGTAATTCCAACAAATACTGGTCCGAGGTAATATCAGCTCATCCATATGTTGATGAGCGACTATCTCGCACAATTCTGCCTCCGGATTGGTCATTGGTCGACTCGATCACTGGAGATGAAGTATCACGCACCTTGAAGCATATAGGAAACACCGCTCGGGGTTTGGACAAATTGTTGCTCAAGCATTTGAAGCGTTTGAAAGCTGATGTCTTGGCTGGATATTTCAACCTTTTCCTGCTAATCCAAGGTTGTCCAATCCATTTATGCCGCTCTCGTGTCACGCTTTTACCCATAGTAAACAATCCTTCATCTCCCACCGAGCTCAGACCTATCGCCGTATCTTCAACGTTCATACGTTGTTTCCACAAGATATTGTCCGATCGTTGGAATTCGCGCTTGCAACTGCCCACTCTCCAGTTTGCATTCCTACATCGTGACGGTTGCCTTGAGGCGACCTCCCTGCTTCATGCGCTGCTTCGGAACTCACGCACCACGTAGTCAAGTTTGTGTGCAGCCTTTATCGACAGTTGTCTCACTATGAAGGACATTTTTCTGTCCCGATGCGTGAGCCTTGTCTGTGATAGTACTTTTGTGCCCTGAAGAGCTTTTTGATTTTGTGAGACTGATCGTTCGCCCACTTTCTTTTCATTATTTTTCACGTATTTTCCATTCTAAAACTGTTCAGTATATACGCCACATATAACTTTTCATTTAATGACTGGCTCCCCGCAACGAAATAGCCCGCCGATTATAGTTACCTGACCATAGAAACCACGATTATAAAAAAACATCTCAACGTCGGTCGGGATGCATATCAAATATGAATTTCAGCGGTCTTTATGACAGTGTCCCGAAGCGATTATAATCTGATTACGACAAAACTTTGTAGTGGGTATTCGACATCCGTGATTGGCTAGCTTATCTTTGAATGAAAACAGCTCGTTGCTGACATAACATATCACTAGCCGCTGACCGTAATTACACTACGAGTTCTGTCTGTTGTCCAGAGTGAAATAATAACCGTTGAAGTGCGTGCAGCTTCCCTCAACTTACGGTCATGGTGGTTGTCTATCGCAACCCGATGTTTCTCATTGTGTGCACACGAGCGAGAGGTAGGGAGAGACAGACAGTGCAATAGAGCAAACTCCATTTTGACCCGAACGAGCATTCGGCGCCCGTTTCATTTCCTGTGGCGGCTCACTGTTCATGCTCAGAGCGCCCCTACCTTAAGTCTTTCCCTACGTCCGTCCGTCACCTGAAACGAATTTGTCTGGTTGACCCATGTGTACAACTATAGATTGCACGCTTGTGAATGTGTGCATGCGTACAGCCTGACACACGAGTAAAATTCAGTCGATGGCATGCACTAAAACACGATGTTTGGCCCTAGAAAAACTGTTGACAAATTTCGTGTAACACGCCTGTCAGTCTGAATGGGGCGGGAACAGGCTGGAACAGTGAAGCTGGAATTATGCAAACGATTCACCTACATACATACATAAGTGAATAAACACACACGGACGTGCAGTCAAGGTAGTGTCTCAACAAGTGAGGGAAAGAGAGAAATTCCCGTTTTCGGAGGCTGAGAGAACTGGGAGTTTCCGGCGAGTTCACTTTGACTGATCCGTCCTTGGGTGATGGATAGGTTTTGCGCCCCTCCCCCTCGGGGTAAGTTTACGGAGATTTGTTGATCGTGTGTTTAATTGGCAGGAGACTTAATCACATATAGTGCACGATATCCACGGTTGACTGATTACCATTCGGTAGTAAGGAATTTCAGCTACCACTAGTTGAATACCACTTCGCATTAGGGTGGACCTTCAGCCAGCCCTTTTTCAAATGGACACGATATAGTCAAGTCCCGTTCTTACTAGTGCTCATAATCAGTGGTTTAGTTCGCGATCCGAACACTGGCGGCGATAGTCACGAGAGTAATGTAAAGGATATGACCCCATTCATCTCATACTGGGTATGGCTTAATGAACACACGCTGTTCGTGAATAATTAGCAGCTTGCTCGATTCTCCCAGAACAGGTGGAATAACTGCCTTCTTAACTCCAGTCGACAGTCAGGACTTGATGGTCATATTAAAACTCGCCATACTCTTAAGACTGCAGCTTTGAAAGTGGTCTCCGTCATGTTGATTCACTGATGTTCTGGATAGGTTACAGGATCGTTATGACCCCCTTCCGATGGTTGAGTGCAGGTCAGAATTGTTTCTCTGCTGGATAACCAAATTCGTCTGTGACATGCCACTCCGCGGGTGGTTGAGGGAGAACAAACTGAAGGTCTATAATCATCAGGTCGCTTTGATCAACCATCTCTCCCACTGAGAATAAGAAGCAACCCTGTCGATTTTGTCGAACAACGGGTATTGAAGGAGGGTCACGTGGACAGACACGTTAAGAGGTCGAATTGTTTGATATTTGTATTTACACACGTGTGTGTAATTGCTCACTAGCCGCAGACCTATCTTACATTCACTTATGTCACACTGAAAGTATAACCTAACATACTACTAGTAAAATAAGATTTTCGTGAAAGGCTACCCAGTTGTATGCACTCCGGGGGGGGGGGTCGGTCGAATGAGCGAAATATCATTCAAAGCGTATCGTTTCTGGCTGCTTACTGCTGAATATTCAGGGAGTATTTAACACATCCGTTCTGTTGCCGTTAAGAAATGGATTGGTTTATGACATCAGCATTAGCATCAGCGGCAGAATTATAATCGGAGCTTGTGGTAAACTGTGCGTGGTCTTCATTTTATGCAAACCACATCCCCTACCGGAAATTCATGTTTATCATCAGCATCAAATACATGAAAACAATCGGTGACGCTGTTGCGTAACAATCATATAACCATGGTAGTAGCACAGACCATAGACAAATAACATGGAGACCTAAAAAATGAAATTTTAACGTAGACAATCAAACAAGCAGCACAGGGCGTTTTCAACTTCTATACAAAAAATCAAGTAGTAACAATGATTAGGATAGCATCTTTTCAAGATTTGCATTGCCATTCATGAGTATCATAATCAAAGAACTGTAAAGTTGATGCTACCAAGACCGAAGATTTTCCGTCTTCTCCAAATTTTTCCAACGGTACACCTTCTGGGTCGTGTGACCTCTCAGATCAAAAAATGAGCACCATCTGCGGCTGCCAGTATACCGTTACCTTCTTCTTCCGTTTCTCTTTATCATATCTTCAGTTACCTGTTTGGAATTTTGCGTCAGTCGGTTGTGTGGCAGACGATCAGTTATCACACTCAATACCTGGTTCGAGCATTCTAACGAACATATCCTCAAGGGCTGAAACAATGAACCCCCTTGAACCTGACTACCGGCTATCTGATTTATAATTCTACCATTGATGCTATGCTGAATGCGTAAGACAAAAATCAGACATCGAAAGACGAATATATGAATATGGTTTAATTTTCAAAACTTTAGGTTTAATGAGACGTATTCCAGATCAGTGTTATTTTTGGGGTATTTATGCGGGAAGTTACATTCACATTAAAAGTATGAGATTACTTCTCCATCACATTCAAAGTATAAGAGAATAAACTCCATAGATACATTCGAAAATATATACTTTGTATTATGAAACAGCTGACTGACTAAGTCAGTTTGCAACGAACGCCTTTTCTAAGAAGTTCGATTGTAACCAAATTCAAATAACACTGAGGTTAGTAATTGATAAAAATCAAAGTCCAGATACAACAATTGAATTGTACATAAATCTGATATGTTTAATCTACTCAAAACGATTTTTATGCTTACGAAATATTTATTCGACTGTGTGCTTATCGGACTACGCTCATCAATCAACAACCTCTATTACTAAAATGTTTTCGCCGCTGATTTTAATTGTTTAATGGAAACATTTTTATTTGATGGTAAAGCTTCAGTTATTAGTGAAAATTAAATTACAGAACAGTAGAACAACTTATGTAAGGGTATAGTCCCATATTTATCAGTGTTTCTTGAGCTGTGTTTTGATTAACTCAGAAGATTCGACAGAAGGCGCCACATATCGAAGGGGGAAAACACAAATGTGAGTCCTCTTGTTTCGGTGTCGACGGTGTTTATCTTAAGCACACCAGGCAAGTCTGCAGTCTGTCACCTCTCGTTAACGGACCACAATTACCCAAGAAGATCTAGGGCCTTGACTGCTCAGTTTATTTTTGGTGGACTCATCGAAGAATTTAAATGGTTTCGGCAGTGAGAGGCGCCAACTACTGTCACGGTTCGTTCCGTTTGTGTTAAAGTGGCTGAGGCCAAGCGTGGGATGATGTCTAACTGGTACTATGTCACATCGTCTGTATCCTTATGACAACAAAGTCATATTCGTTACGGAAGATGGTTATGCTTTTTGAACTCTTCTCTGAACTAGAGATTGCATATTCAAGCTTAAGTTTGTGCTGGCCATAAGGCAAACGATAATTGCATTGTTACATTATGACCGCTGGGAAGAGGGCGAATACGTCTGTCAATAGAAAGATGGAACAGTCTGGTTCCAGGATACCAAATAACATCACAGGCTTGACGATATCAGCTGTGCAGTATGATGGGGGACCTACTGTTATAAATCTGAATAAGCCATATGGACGTAAAAATGATCATACATAATTGGCAAATTCTTCTACCCGTTGACTTCCGCAACTTCGCCCTATATTAGAAGGTGAATCATCTCGAGTGGCACCTTTGAAACAGTGTGGAAATGGTGATTAGAAGGTCAGGTGATTAAAATTTCAAAGTTTATTTTAGAAATAGATAGATGAAGAGGTACTTACTTATATGTGATATTGGCACAACAGACACAGCTAGTCAGAAGAAAACTGTGGATCAGAACAGCATTATGTAACTTATTCTCCTTGATCGAGTACTGCAACAACTCCAGAAGTTACTAACACGATTCAATTTTGTGAAAAAATACAAATCTCGTATGCATTGTTAGAACAATCGTTAACCTAATTGACGAAAAATTTCCTCACATAATTCTCATACTTTTTCCTAGGAGTTGAAGAACATTTTATTGATAAAAAAGATCAAATAACTACCGTACTTCATTCTGTGTCGATACTATCATTTCACGTCTGTTTCATCAGTATCAAGTTCGTCAGAGAATTAAACGTTCTACACAAAGCGAAACAAGTGTCTGACAGATTTCACTGAACCAAAACAACAAGTAATGTTTCACGATTAGTTTTATCTGATCTATACCCTCTCTCCAAAAATAAACACCAACAAATTAACATTTACTGTGCGCGACATTTGGTAATCTCCATGAGTTTCAATTGTGCCAGATGCCTGTGTTCAGAGGTTCACATGTTAATGAAAATACACAGTGACAAACTTAATTCATTGACTCATGAGGAAATAATAAACTACATCAATATTGAGACCAAATGTTCTAAACGACTTTTCTAATTACAACCACAAATACGACAAACCGTAGATATAGCAAAGAAATATTCGGACTAATGCCAACTTGCTGTTACCAAATTTCACCGTATACGTTGAATATAACACGAATAACTAATAGCGCCGGGTTGTTTAAGCACTACGCTTTAGATTTTCAGATGTACAAAGTGAACAGAAAAAATGTAGGTATTAGCAAGAATTTTGAACCAACCAAACCATCGCTAAGCAAACAAAAGGTTCAACATATCATATTTTTCAAATAGGTTTAAAGAATCACAAACAGATCATCATTAAGCAGCATGAAGATGAAATACCTCGGTCAATACCTACTTACTGACAGGATACACATTCGAATGGATATTTGTAGGGTTTCTAATACGGTACAAGACGTTGGAATAGTACGCGATCATTCCATACCAAACGGGTATATGTGATTGTGTTTTAGATGAGTAAGTGGTTTTGAAAAAATCGATAAAGCTGATTTTATTTTATGGTTATTATTTAGGTTTGAAACGGATGACTTCCTACGTAGTAAACCCTAGCGGACAGTGACAGGTTTGCTTGTTTTCAGGACATATTTGGTAAGTTCGACTTGTACGGCGATTCAGTCAGGTTGGCTAAACTGAACTGAATAACCATGGCCGCATCAATCGAATTGCGCACCACTCAACATGAAAAGATATTGGAAATAGCATAGTAATACGGTTATCAAGACTTGACAACGATTCGCAGAAGAACAGGGTTGACCGCCGTGTTAGGTTAATGAGTTAGTTCCCGGCCCGCATGAAGTTGGCAGGTTTAATGTAACTGTTAAATTGTTGTGAATTTCTTCGGTGATCGTAAAATCTCAACGAAACTGTGTATGAACGTCAAACAAATCATGCAATATCCTGATGTGTACATTCTATCGGTACTGGTTATTTTTATTCATAAGTTCGTCTTCTATTTTAGCATTAGTGGGCCCAGCACTCTTACCGAAGTTCAACTGTAAATCCTCTAATCACTACGGACAAAAACTCCATTTAATTTGGTTTCATTGCATGTTGATGGTTCCAGCTTAAATCCACACCACCTTCAATGGTTCATTGATTGGTCTGCTCTCTCCCTGTGCTCCATATACATTTACATCAGCGAAGAGGAGACCGCGAGGGGGTGTTTGTGTGTATGCTTCGAGAAACGTAGACATCGTCTCCAAGTGGGTTGTTTGTTTTTCAGTCATTGAGATCAAGCGAACTGCTGTAAAAACTATCGATGGTCAGCGCACACATGCGGTAAGAGAGCTGACCACTCTACCAAACCCTTTGTCTAAAGTGTGACATTCAATAAGCCTATCGCAACACACCCACCCACAATCTATCGTCATTATACCAGACTGACTGGTATTGAAACAATGAAAAACCAAAACGGATTTCAAGTGAAGTGGCTCGTTGAGTTGGGGCAAGGCTTGTATGACCGCCTTCGAACACATATGCACACTCACTTCAGACAGTTTGTGAGGTGTGGACAACTTTGAAGGACTAACAAGGAAAACAATCAACTCAATTTAACTCGATTGTTTACGGTCGAGAGGGTCATCCGAGCATCTTGGGTCAGGCGATCTCTAGGTTCATTGATGTGCCTACACAGTGAAGCAGCGGATCAAGTCCCGTCAGTCTATGCAGGGTTGGACAACTTGGCGTTCAAAAGTTCTGTGTTGGTCAAAATTACGCCACTCAGCTAAGCCAGTCAATCAGAGAAGACAGTGTTAAGCATTCTAGTTTAAGCGCTTTTCAATAAAACTTTCGGTGATTGTCCGTAATTATTAACTGGAAAATTCAGAAGCAGAATCACTAACGGCAAGATCAAAATACTAAAACTCCTGATAAGTATAAACTGCCGTTCATTTCCACCTTGTGCGTTGACATGATCTTTATGCTGTGAGCTTCGTACACATCATTCAAACATTACTCATGCGCAGAAGCGGTTGAGCGTTCACATCTGATAATTCGGTCGTGCCTAATGTGAGGTGAATGGCGCAATGATTAACATGGTTGCCTCATGAAAGCGTGGCCAGGGTTCCAGTCCCTACAGTAGCAAGGATATGCGCCACTGACGAGCCCTAATCAGGGAGAAGCTCAAGCTTAATGTTGTATTTTCGAAGGGGGTCGACTGGAACGTCTATGGGAATACGAAAGCTGCGATCAACTGTATTAGTGATGTTTGACTTGAAATTAACATCCGATTTAATATTGTGATGTGGAAAACTCAACATTTCTCCGTGTTGTGTAGTAATCTATTTTAATCCTAACTGTGGGTCGTACTCCTCAGGATATTAACGTTATATCCAACCTTTTCAATAACAACTTTAACCTTCAAGATCAGTCTATTTTTCTAATTGCGCAGTGCATCAAGTGCGCTTGGTTATATAAGTTACGGTCAAGTTTTCCTGAGTCCTCTAGGTGCATATTCGATTGCTTTGTCAGGATTAATTGCAGGATCGATATGGTTCCTGTTCTATTGATAAAAATTGTTTCTAATTCTTGTGCTTATTAGGTATGCACCCAAACACCTGCATTGGTAGTATTCAATAGGAATGAAAGCGTCTTCAATAACGTTTCCCTCTTCAGATTGAACTGTACCTTGTTGCCTGGTGAGTAGTACACAACTAGGGTTTTTAATTAGATGCATGTGCGTTCTGACACTTGATGTTTGCTCCGTTTGTGAGATCGACAGATTAGTTGCAACTACCAGCCTAACTTGTTCGAGTGTACTAGGCTATTGTATCACATCTTGGTCAGAAGAAATTCTCTATTGGTGCATACAGATGTGGGTGCCATGCTTAATCTGTCTAACACAATGACAACCATAGTATCCGATCTCTGTACCCTTAGCTCATAATCGGGCATTGTTCGAATGTTGCCTTAATTTTTTTGTAATTATCTGAAGTAACAAATCTTTGTCATTCTTTATTTGAGCTTCAAATTCACTAGATCAAGCCTACTGAGAGTATGGACCGTCGTGTTTTACAAAGTTGTAACCCACCTCTCTGGACTAGTGTGTTTAAAACCGGTTTCGATCATCTTTCAGAAAACATGCGTACTCAATGCGTTATCTGGGGCTACTATCGGTTTCTGGGGTATCTCAAAAGTGTGTGTAGAAAATGGGGCTGAGAAATTGCTCGTTTCGTTGACTAAATAGGCAACACTCGCCTGGTTAGTTACTAAGGCATAGATATGAAAAATTACTTGGCAACAAACCAAGCGAATGACTCAGTTAGAAGTGAAGATCTGAACCATGTATGTCCGACCGGTCACCATAATTATCTGACATGATAACGGAAGCTACCACAACGTAAAGCGCTCCAGCAATCAGGTCACCTGGAAGGGGGGGGGCAAACTGTTGGCTCCCTATATATGATGGAAAGCAGTTCAACCCCTTAGTAAGTAGACATATAATACATAATTTAGCCAAAATCTTTGAACAGGCTTTGTATACGACAATTGATTAAGTGTTAGAGCAAAACGATTCGTGTTTAAGATGACCCCGACAAAATTATTCCGAACTAATCGATAACAAACCTGACCGTCACACTCTGGTCTAACCAGTTTATTACTCGAGTGCTAATTTTAACAAAACATGTTTATGTGCAACCAGAATAAAGTGCATAATTATTTCGCTGCATAGTATCGCTACATTATATTCTTGGCATATTCTGAACTGGCGTTTAGACAGAGACTAGGCTAGACGAAGGTATTACTGGGACAATTAACAATAGCAAGATTGTACAGTATCCATCTAAGATTCCATCAAAACAATCGATTAGTGTCCATAATGACTGGATGACGTGCATGTTTGTGTTTGTATTTATTCTTTCGTGAGAAATGTGACAACTTATCTGATTGTGTACTCTACATCAGCTGCTGCCTATATTTTTTATGGCGTCATGTTCTGACATTTGATATATCATTGGAATCACCATAGACACATCTCACACTCTTGCAGTAATTAACAGCATGCGATGAATGCACATAACAGATCATTGATTGCATCGGAATATTCCGGAAATTATGAACAAACGATGATACAATATCAATACAAAGTAGGGGAGTTTAGCTAATTTAAGTTGAAAATCACTTACAAGTGAACACTCGAATAGAGTTTTGTAATAGCTGGCCTTGGTTAAAACGGCCAATTGTGTTATACCAATGTGAAGATTTTCAAAGTTGATGTAATGGTCATTATAGGATAGGAAGCTGATTTTCTAGATGAGGGAATTGTCAGTCGAACATATTTTAAAAGTAATCAAGGATTCCCTACATTATACATGTATTTCGGTGGTTTGATAATCATCCTGCCAAATGTGCACTACAGAATGTCGCAAATGAATGGTAGTTTAATGCCAATGAATAATCAATAATACTTCCCGGCCTACTGTTATGGTTTACCTAAAACAGTCGGTAACATCTGAAACCATTAGA
The DNA here is from genome assembly GCA_014338405.1 of Paragonimus skrjabini miyazakii. Taxonomy (NCBI): domain Eukaryota; kingdom Metazoa; phylum Platyhelminthes; class Trematoda; order Plagiorchiida; family Troglotrematidae; genus Paragonimus; species Paragonimus skrjabini miyazakii. The sequence goes on along the minus strand of JTDE01001606.1, from coordinate 57,798 downwards.
AAGATTCGTTCCAGTTACTCTGCTCTGAACCACACATTTTACGAAATATTTAACTTTGTCTGACTTGAATCAAAATCTCAGTTTAGACAGTTTTAAAACGTGTGGTCCCCATTCTCCTTGTGGGAGGATCTTGAATGAGAACAATACAAACCTCAGTAGTAATATGACTGCCAGGTCATTTATGTGCAATAGCTTCATTTCACCAATAGTAAACATGTCACTAGAATAGGTATTATTTTTGAGACACAAGTCAGTTGATCGCATCTAGACGAAGCTTTTAATAAATCTACTGGATGAACTTTTTGCGTTAGCAACGAATGTATGGAATTAGGGGATGGTAGTCGGTTTCCATGTGCTACCATATAACCACTGTAGCTTATTTGTTCATGACTAGGCATTTTTCAGCAGGAATTCACCAACCAGTCATCTACAGTTTTGCTTTGGTACTCTTATTAACCGGTTTTATATCTTTTTAAAAAAAATAATTCGCGGGAAGAAAGAAGATTGTTACCGAACGAAAGATTATTTATTGATTTTATGTACTTCAAAGCCTGTCATTGGCAAGTTAAATTCTGTACACTCCGTAAGCATCTATACATTACAAAGTTACAAATCCTACCGCGAGGTCTGGTAAATCATGGAAAAACTAGGTGGCCTAAACTCTACTTACAAATTTGTCGTTTAGTCCCCCAGCGTTGATAATTTTCACAGATATCTCACAAAACATAGTCAACATACTCAGTCTAATGATCAGACCCTTTTACCACTCAACACGGTTCTTGGTGTTCTCCAGTGTTCTCTACTTCTGTTTTCATCGTCACAGCTCACATGCTAATTTTTGCTCACTCTTTAGTAATCATATAAGCAGATTATGTGGTTTTCTGTTTTAAATACCCTATTCAACTTTCTTCCATTGTCCCGATGAAGAGTCAGGCCGATCACTTTCCGGTAGCTTACCTCTTAACGAAACCATGTGTGTCAGTACGTCGATTGTGCCTATGGAAGATGGTCAGTATGATCAATCTCATGGTAGATACTGATTCGTTCATGTACATAATGAAATCCTACTTCGATTGTCTGTTACTTTTAATGATAACATGATTAAAACATTTTGTTTAATTGATGTCATCATTAAAGTCAGGATGTCAGGCGCTCAAAGTCACCCTCTTTTTAGCATCAATTCACTAGCTAACTTATTAGTGCATGTATGCTTAAATCATCCCGTCTGTTGCTCACCCGTGTGTTCTGAAAGATATCATATCCCATTAGTTGCATTGTAACGGACTTGCCCGTAAACACTCTGTTGACTGGTTTGCTTCTAGACGTTTTAGATAGTGAAAAAAGTTCGCAGATACAGTTCCATCTGATATACCTCACCTCCTTAACTCGAACCCATTTGCCCTTATATATCACGCTACAAACACCAGTACACACACACACACACTTAGTTTCACTTCGTCTGCTGTACTTTTTGTGCAGAAGCCCCATTTTATTTTTTATAGTATCATATGTGAGACCAGAATCAGCATATCGTTTCAATCGATACCAACTGCAGTCACTGAATAAACTGTGCATAAGTTATACTATTGTCATCAGTGATTTATGATTCGAAAACAATGATTTGATGATCTTTTTTTTGTAAACACAGGTCACCACCCATCTTAAGAACTAGGTCATCAAAGTATAAGGGGCAACGCTAGAAAAATAGCAGAATTGACGTCACATGACTAGGCTACCTTAATTTTGCACATATGTAGATCATATATTAGTTTATAGCTTATTATGCACGTTTGGTAGTTGTCTAATTTGAGGTTACAACATGGAAAATACACATCGGATTTTATTTACTAATTGATTCCCTCTGCGATAGTGCCACATCACCAATAGGCCCCACATGAACGAAACTAAATTTTAGTGCTATTGCCGAGGTTTGACTATATGTTTGATGTAGTAGCCACACAATCCACTTTCGAATACTGACTAGGTTTTCCACCTACCAGCTGTTAGTTTGCTAAATATTTTTAGAGCTGTTAAGTTCAATATTCCCGCTAGGCTCGACGTATACTTAGACTACATTGTAGGTGAGGAAATATTTAGGTTTCCAGAAAGCTGAGGCAAAATTATCTAGCTACTGAGCCCTGTAATTCAGTTAGATAGATTATGTTTGTGTCCGTCCCTCTAGTCTAACCCCCTCCCTTGTAATGTCAAACGAAGAACGGATAGGCGGCAAACGAATGGACCAATGAGATTCGCGTGCGTCCTTTTGCCAAGCTAGCCATATGCGTTGTGTGATTGATTCACACATGCATTCCACATGAACCAATCAGCAGTGAGCAAGATCGCTTTTGAAAGCGTGCGCTTGAAACCAGCAAAGTAACGTGTTTTAATGCTAGTTCACATAGTTGCATTTACACCATGTCGTACTCAACATACAATGAATCGTTGCCCTATCAAATCGGTGATTTCCACCAAACAGATTCAAACGACACAACACAGTTGCATCACGATACTGTGTTAAAAGAACGCAAATGTATCCGGGCTATGGCAGCGTACGACTGGGCCCATTCGCTCGCTACAAGAACACAGCCAGTGACTCAACTTCGAGACCTGATCTACTCACAACATCACAACTCACCTCCGGAAAACCACAACCAACAGGATGCTTTTCTACTAACCTCCACCGTAGATCTGAGGGATTTCGATTCGCATAGAAACACAGGCCAAAGGCACACCACGAATTCCGAAAATATGCGATCACGCATTGGTACCTTAGCTGCTTCGGATTACCGTGAACCTCGTATGAATGGCCATACAAGCGTTCAGCTTGACCAACGGCCATTCACGGGTGAGGAACTAAAACCGAATTTCAGTTACATTGGTAAGTCCAATACTAGTTTAATCTGACCATGTCCATTGTACAGTTATTCACCAAAACAAATAAATACGTTTCAATGTACATACTTGAAGAACGTGAAGAAATTGTACAGGATAACAACACAATCTTGTGGTGACTTAAGAAAATGTACTTTTTCCAATGATCCCTTCGGAAATCACTATGTTTTTGCATGTTTATTGTTTAACCGTATGACTGTTATAGGAGGCGTCAATCCACATTTGATGGCATTTCACCTGAGTGTGGAAAAAGACGTTTGGAATATATATATCTAAGCAGCATTTTCTTAAATCTTTTGATTAAGTAATTTAGTTTGTGGTGTCAACATAATCGCCTTTTTTAAAACAAATGTGATTGCCGGTTCGAAAACAAAGTTAGTTTTTGAAGAACTGTTCGCCAGTCGGTTGTTTGTCACTTCTCTTTGGATGTTGAGCAAGGTCGTTGGTCTTAGTGTAAGTTAGATTAAATTGCCTTTCTATTTTCAAACTAGGTTAGAATACTACATTTCGAAATTTGTCTATCCGTGAGCTTCTAATTCATTCTTGTTGGGATAACGTACGAAAGTTGAATATGGACACCCTCAGAGTAGATGTTACATTATTGTCCCCGATTCCTAAAATTTGTCTAGCCAAAGGAGGTCACAATGGCTATGCGACCGAATGACTGAATGAATGTTTAAAATCGTCATAGACAATATATGCATACAACAAATACTGAGTTATTACCCTAATGTTCCACGGATCATGGATGGCACACGACATAACGTTTACTTCTGTTGTACTTAAGACATCCTACATCTTATGTTTGTCAGTATTGTTGGTGTTTGAAGCCGTCATCTACAATGACAGTTAGAATGCGATTTCTGGTAGGAACTGTTTCAAGCTGAAGATGATATCTTCTAGTTTATTAGTTCCCGAACATTTTAGCTCATCAGCCAAGTCTTCGATAACATTTAACCTTACGCCTTGATATCCTTAAGACATCAATAATGTTAGGGTGCATTTTACAAACAAACATGATTAAAATAACAATAATGATAATTTGATTTCGTCGAAGTTTTAATGGCTTTCTTGATGATCACTTTTTTGTGAAGATTTTCAACCCATAGTAACATGTTACTACCATTTTTCAGTTCCGATTAAACTTGGGAGATAATATATTTCTTGCTTTAGTTCTGACGCTTGAATTGCTCACCTCGTACAGATATGTTGTAGCAAACGAAGGAAGACTTTTTCAAACTACTTAACTCCGGTTGCTGTTGATCTGCAGCCCAAAAATGTGATAATTATACTAAAGCATGATTTTATTACATATCGATCACTTCGATTTGAAATCCTATCTTGTTATTTCTGGCCGTCAAAACGCATGCGGACAAACCGAATTCGGATTTGACTATTACTACAAAAATTACCAGTCTCTGATATGTAACCGTTCGTCTAGTGTTGAAATATTTTAACTTTTCCTGTAAATTTTAAGTCTAACATCACACACACACAATTGATCTCAGTATTCGTATTTCCATAGATTTTCCAGTCAGCCCCTTTCGAATAGAAGCACTATACTCGAGTCTCGCTCTCATTAGAGCTCGTCAGTAGTGTCTATCCTTCCTACCGCCGGAACTGATTATACGGCCACACTTTCCATAGGGTAATCGTGTTTACCAATGCGCCATGGCCAAATTATCATTTGTGAACGCTCAACCACTTCCACGTGCCAGTAATGATCCTGTAAAATAAAATGTCGTTGAACTAGTAATAACTTAGAAATATCAATAATTTTTCAATTTAGTTTCGGGAAGGTGAAGACCGGATCTCAATTCCTTGTATAGAAAGTGAGATTTTCACAAATGTATGTCGACGTTCTGGTACGAATTTCTATATACGAATTAAGTTCAATTTCTGATGTTCAATTAATAGCCATGAGAAAACTGGTCGAATAATGAGAGTTTTCAATGAGAACAATTTCAAGTAAAAACCGTAACCTCGCATTTGAACTTCACTTCGAGATTATAAATGCATTTTCGAGTGGTAAAACAGAAAATGACGGTGTAATATCATTCCGTTGTCACATGAGATACTGTATCGTTACGTCATCACATATTTTCCAGATAATTTGTCAATCAACGGGTGTTGCGACGCCTTAATTCGTCCATGTTCCGACCAGTTGGATTTAAGTCTCAGTTGTTATTTTCACTCACGATTGTGGATAACTGGTGAATCTACTAAAAAAAATCATTTCTATGCTTGTTTATCTGTCATACTACCCAGAAAAGTTTTTACGGAACAAATATGGACAATCATCCATGGTTTGGGAACCATTGTCCTAGACCAAAAGTTTTGTGAATATCGTTGAAAACAACTGTTTCAGTAATTCAAGACTAGAGATTATGGACAACATGTTTGTTATCAGTTACGCAATCACTTCCAAATCGTGAGCCTCATTGATTATGGGCCAGGGGAGGTTAAGCGTCCGCACGAACATGATAACAAACACGCTGTTCATAACTTCGGGTGACCATTTTCTGACTCAACCCATCTACTGTTTTCATATTTATTGTGTTGTAATTAGCCTGCTGATAAAACACAGAAAACAAGTCTTGTTCGCCACTTTGTCGTTCTCATGTCTTCATTAGATATTTTTGAACGAATTCAAGAATAACCTAGTCCTATATTAGCGGTCCTGTTTGTTGATAAATTTCCATTTCTGATTCAACGAATTTTTGTCTTCTTCATTGGACATCGAGAAACGCATGAGTTAGCAATCAAGTATTTGCTTATAGACTTCTCTCAAATTTTGAATTATCGAAAGCATACTTATCAACTTTTCTCAAGTGTCCATCAGAACGAGTAGCGTCAAGTTTGTTGATCCTTCGCATTACCTCATCATCACCACCATCATCATCATCATAGACAGCAATACACCAGTGGTTCACACTGATGCTTAACTGCCACACAACCGTGAAGAAGAAACAAACCCTGTTTAGGAAGAGAGAAGAAAAAAGGGAGAGGGTAGGGGACCTAACCGCTAAAAATAGCTACGTCTACATTCAAACATACAACATCAAGGCGCCTACACCTTGCAAACAAACACTCGAGCTGTAAGTGAAAGTAACGCGTCATCAACAAGACAGCTTTCTTGCGGCTTTCGCTGCCCCACGTCATTAGGTGCCCTCACTTTACAGACAACTCGACCAAACAACGACAACATTCACACCATTGAGCTCGGTTAGCCGCCATCTCATCTAAAGTTTTAAGCCACCGACTCTGTGAGTCGGACCCGTATTCCAATACCCTCAGATAGAGCTATACTAGGTTTAACCACCTTTGGACTCAACTGCTAGTGTATTGACGTGTCGAAATCAGGAATACTTATGCTGGAATGTGCGGTTATCAAATGCTGAAGATACTGTAATCTTGATAGCCATTTTGTTGGAGGTATGGTTTGATGAATAAGTATGAGTTTTGCCTGTTGAAAATGTGTCTTACTTGATCACAATGTAATTGACCTGTTTGAATAGTTTAGCCAAACCAATTGCATCATGTCTCTGAAGCAAATATCAGTCTTTTCTGCCATTACTGTTCCTGCGTAACTTCTTGGTGAGGCAAAATAGTGATCCTTCATGCTATCACTGCCTAAGGTATTTTGTCATTGAAAGACAGACACGCCAACACAAAAAAATAATTTCATTTTTAACAGGCACTTTGCTTTCCGAGAGTTGGACATAAACAGATAAGCAGTAAACTGTAGTGGAGTATAGGTGTTGGGCATTTTTGTTCACTGACCGGTCAAGTAACTCTCTGACTACATTATGTTGGTTTACACGTTACGCTATGTTTTAACCAGTTCTGACCAGTTTCAGGATATAACCAACGTTATGTAACATGTGGTCATCGTTGTAAAACCAGTTCTAACTGAGTTAGACAGCAGCCATCGGTAGGCTAAAATCGAATGACCACGATGTGCTCGTATTGCATTACGGACTGGTTGGCCGAACTTCGTATGGCTAACATAACGCGTTAGTGCGGCTGCACAAAATACTTTTACACGCGAACCAACATGCCTTTGATCGGTTGAACTACAGTTCACGTATGTATACTGCGATAATGAGAATAAAGGCGTAGACAAACATATATTTTCGATGAGTCATCTTCAGGTCGGTACAATTCTATAAGGAGTTTACAGACCCATTACAAAGAAACTGTCATTGACTATTCAGTTGGCAGTGGTTTGGTTGGTCCATTGCGTCGCGCTTGTCTGCTGGCTTAAACGCATACGCTGGCCACTTATCCAATGTATTTGTAATTAGGGTAGGTGCAACGCCTAGACCAATGGCTTTTAGTGGCGTAATACCGGGTTAAGCAACTTCATTCCGACAGGCTCGGCAGTACAGTGTTCTTATTGGCAAACGCCTTGGTAGGTTACCTGGTCAGCGATGCACCACCAGCAATTTCTTTTCTATACTTCAGGTCACTGACTACTTAGCCAGATCATGCAATAGCGATGTAGTTGGTAAAATGTAAAGTTACTGTGTAATGAAAAAATATGCGGCCATCAAAATTAATCACTGATTAGGTGAATTTTAGGTCAATAATTGTCTTATGTTTAATGTAGATATAACACGTGGCATACACCGAGATCCGACACTCTGCTAGCAGACACACGCGTAAAGGGGTGTAAAGAACTGTCTAGAGTTCAACTGGATATACATTTAGTGGAAACGTCCTAAAAATCATGATAACGTCCAAGGGCAAATCTGTCACAGACGTTCTTGTAGGTAGAAAAGATATGGTCAACGAGTGAGATCAAAGAGAAGCCATTCGAAATAGAAATATGACTGTACCGATTGCGTAAACTAATGAACTCATTCATAAATTGTCCGCTTAATGTAAACGGTGCCGTGCAAATGATACCGGATAGTTTTATTAGAAGAAGGTTTATTTCAGACTTTCAGCAAGGAACAAGAAGGATCGATTTCGAATAAACGTTAAACAGATTTAAAAGCTAATGTGTTGGTTTGATGTAACAGATTTGGATGATAATTAATGAACAATATTAACCAGTCTTTTACCTTTTTTGCTGTGTTAGCCACTATTCTCACGATAGTTCTATTATTTTTTAGGTAGTCCTTAGTGAACTCTGCGTTTTGGCTACAAAACGTGACAATAATACCTATATATACCGTAGGAGAACACTTGAAGATCCCTCAACCATGCAGAGGAAATAATCGAGTCCTGAATAATTGTGAGGTCATTTGGAATACCAGATAAATTGTGACTAGCCAGATGACGTCATTAGAAGTAGTTTTTGATTGGTTTAAACACAGTGAAATCAGTTTCGTTTCGTTTACCAGAGTTATTCTTTGTATTCAAATTTGTTGTCGAACGTATTTACATATGTTATTCAACATCTAAATTTGATACAGGAATAAGATCAGTTCCACGCAACGTGAAAAATCTAGAGACCTCTCCAAAGAAAGCTGTATTAATCGTCAATCGTACACTAGTTTACCGTCGTGCTATCCAAAGATAGTTTACTTGGTGGAGAAATAACTCACCGCTTTAACTGAAAATACACATCACTTGTTCATGGTTGAGATAACATGCAACGCCTTGTATTTAACAGTCACTGAATTTGAAATTCTCTTTTTTAATCTTTCTGTTATTTTCGTTATAACTACCGGTCTTTTCCTAGAAATAATTGTGTACAATTCGCTTTAGAAAACGATAAATACTGGTAGCTGCACTCTTATCAGTACCATAACCCCAAGGATCGATTGGAGTTGCAACTGAGTTGTTACTCATTATCGTATATTGTGAGAAACGGCTTGGGCAATCTGTCAGTGAGTAGCGCAATCATTCTAGTGTGTTCCTCTTCGGATGGATCTCAGTAGTGTGTACCGATTTTCAGGCAAAGCCTTTGTTTGTAACCTAAAAACATTAAACATCAAATAACGCATTTTTGGGTTTAGACTCTGTATATGGAATCACGTGAGTCACACTGCAGTAGCCAATATGGCGTAGGTCTGTCTAAGTCAGCAATAAGTGCAATCCATTTTATGTCATTCTAACAGGTGTCTTGATGATTAGACTTTGAGTGTATGGATTTTCGGATGTTCCACAAGGAGCTTCTTGGCGGCCATAACACTCAATGGCTCCTGGTTTACCTGTTTTCTGTAACAACTGATCCTCGGCTATACATCTGGCTTTTCGTTGAACAGACTAAGAGTAACCATTTTTTGTATGACGCAGCGGTTTCTCGAAACAAGTTTTATTGAAACTGTCAAAACGTTGATGCACACGATTTATGGTCTAATGAATTTCTGTGCATATAAACAAATGCCTGCTATGGGACATTTGTACACCTGTGTTGTACTGTCATTGGTAATTATCACTGTTAGCAAGCCATTGCCTAACTGTAATCTGAGTTTTTCTGACAGTAGACAGAGATAGTTACTGCCATCTCCGTGCATTTCTGTCGACATACCACGACGACCGTTTCTTATTGTCCACACTTGATCTAGATAACGTAAGTTTGTTGAAACATGTAGGGACCGAGACCTTTCAATCATAGCAGAGCAACAGGGAGCTCTGAATGTTATAAACTGGACATATTTACCGAACAGGTTGAACGAAACCTGCAACTCAAGTCCTGAGTAGAAGGTTGTTGGTTGGTCAGAATGGTCAGTGAATCTTGAGACAATAAAGCAAGTTGAACAAAAAGTTTTATAAGAAAGGATTGAGGTTGAACGTCTCGAAGTGTTGGTGGTTACACCTACAGTGATGGAACCAGCTCAGTGTTCAACTCGGTCGTCTCACAGTCGCATGAAATTGATTGTAAATTCTTCTGCTCTTAAAGATAAACTTTGCAAACGATGGAACGAAATTTGAGTCCAATAGCAATTTTCGAAAAACTATCTGGTTAAAAAAGTCGCATTTATGTGTGAGTAGTATGCGACTTTTAGCATACCAACTCATTTCGCTACTCGTCAATTATATGGACCCAGAAGAAAGAGCACAACTTGAAACCATTATGGTCGTATAATAATCAGGCATACAAGCAGATAAACCTTCACACCAGAATTACGAATTACTACAAAAAATTAGTTGGATCATTCAGTTTGGCGCTCAAAAGTATATGAATGGAGAAGGTGGTAGTATCTAAACAGAGGCGCAGTGTAAATTCTTTTGGCTTTAGAGAGACAAAGCACTTTAGTTTCAGTTTGGATATGGACAGATCACTTGAAAATGAGCATTAGCAAACGTCACAAATACGGTCTAAATATTTCTCAAACACGTACTTCTGCAGAAGCTCTGAATAAACGACTGAAAGTCAAAGGAACTCATCATGTAGAATTCGACGGATGGTATCCCAGGTTTCCACCCGATCGTACCTAGCGGGATCGCACAACTTTGTTTAAACACCTATGTAACTGTCCTCAGGATGGATTGAACCGACATATCCACATGTGTAGTTACAACACATTGTGCATAATGCCCAGGTTGTGCATCCATCTCGAGATGAGCGAATGCACAACACATATATATGCTCAATTGAAGATGGTACCTGTTGATTGATTGCAGTTCTGAAACTGTTTTCCAATTTTTTGTGTGTAATCTTCCAGTGTATTCGAAATGACATCCTAACCTGTAAATCACAGAATGCAACACACCTAAAGGAACACTCAAACAAATCGTCTGGTATACATTTAACAAACTCCACTAATACACTAAACGCTACAGTCCATTTCATTTCTACCTCGACTTGTTCAACAAAAACGGTGAATATCACTTTTTTTTCGTTTAGCCAGCAGTTACAACTGAACAGATTACGTGTTATTGAATAGTATGTTTGAGTTGTTTATAAACTGAGAACTATTCATAAGTCCGAGCAGTATAAACCTAAACTAAACTGCTGTGTTCCCGAGCTTATTTTCAATGTCATTGCAGACTACAAACTATTGTCACTCCTTCATCACTTTATATAAGTAAACTAGGGCACGTGTCAGGATATCAACCATTTATTCTGTTATATGGAACAATTCAATCTGTTCTGTGAAGTAGACCACCTCCAGCATACTGCAAACAGGGATCCCAAGTTACAGGTATTACTTTGATAATTGGTTATGACAAACAATTCCATTTGCTTCGTTATACAGCATGATGATAATCATTTTGGATTGACGAAGTTTAGTTTGACATTACTAGTAAAGGAACTCGTGAATCACTACAGTTCAACAGTCGAGTTGTAATAGTCAGCTAGCAATAATGGCTTATTTGGTTTTGCATCACGAATGCAAAACAGTATGTCCAACTAGTGGTCTCATACAGTTACAGCCTAAAGTGGACTAACGTGTGAAAAATAAATTGACAGTTTTTACTGGTTAAAAGTGTCACCTTGTTTGTTTTAATGAAGGCAATCTAACTTAGTGAATTTTTGTGACTTAGGTAGGGTTTAAATGCTCTCGTAGCATATCAAAATCTGGCCAACTGGGCGCGATTTGTGAGTATATTCACTAATTCAAGTGGGAGTCAGGTCCTCGGCACGTTGTTAACCTCTCATATGATCCAATCTGTTAGTTCTTTAATAAACATATATATATATATTTATTTGGGACATAGGGATTTTCTAGGAGTGAGCTATGTGATGGCCCGAAATGTTGAATCCGTCTCGGATGTGGCGGAAAATTTGTTGTTCAGCAGATGAGTGGTAATACAGTGCGCAACACATGTCTTATGACTGAACTTTTGGATATGAGGAACTAGACCATTTTATATTGGTATGAGTTTTGAACTTAAAACACGGTAACCCAGCATTTCTTCGTTTACTTCCGACCCACCATTGGAAAAATTGAGCATTCTAACTGAGGTTATCCGAGTAAAGTGGATCGGCAATGTGACGCAAAAATTACTGGTTTCGTTGCGAAATTGAAACCCTAAGAACGGGGTCTTGTGTCTTTTGACGAAATATGCTCTATTTCTAACACATATTTATTGAGGGTCAGAGGGTCCTTGCTTAGAGCAAGAACTCAAATTAAACTCAGCTAGGCTAATCACACCTTTCAAGTATGCAGAGTAAACCAAATCACCAACTGAACTGGTGTGCAATCATAATTGGTCGCGTGGACAATACTTCATTCCTCCCTATTGCCCTCTTGACAAGCGGCAGCAAGTCCTACAACACGCAGACCGTATGACGCAACAGCCGTAATTATCCTCACAATGACAGCCCAGTAAGATGTACGACCCCTTCAACCCGACAAGCAAACCGTTGTCAATTATCACGGAAAACGCGTAGTAAAACGCGGAAATATACATGCTGCGCATTACATCACACTCACATGTATCATAACGTTCTACTGAACAGGCGTAAACCATAGGTACCGTAACACTAGCTAGCATTGATAAGCCCACTCCAAACGATGAGGCAGGCGGAAGGGCGCAGAATAAATCTTGAAGTGTATGACCAAAAATTAAATATCTTGTACAACTATATTGCTAACACATGCTTAACTGATGCACGTTAGTTTAATCTAAAACTCATGCTTCAGTGGATTACGAGCTCAAGTGAAACTACTTATTGCTTCATAAAAGCTTATCCACAAACCAGTACTGCATAGCTCGTCTCGAACGTGTTTAAACTTAGCAAGTAGCGTTAGTCTACAATAGAATGGGAACGGGAACAGTAGTGTAATGAGACCTTTTGTCAGCCATCGTTCCGGTGGTTGCATGAGTTATAACGCGAACAACAAATTAAGGGTTCATTGGGTTAAACAGAAAAGTGAATGATCGTTTACTAAGATTGATTGTTTGTGTGTTATTCGGAAAATGAAATACATAAAGTTCGAAACTTGTAAAAAGTGTGCATGCTCAGGCAAAATGGAATGGAACTGAAGATCGGGAAATCGGCGGTACTCATCATGCGAATATCAAATGGGAATGCTGACACAGCTGACAGACATATTGCAGATAGACTTTCAAAAACGGTAACCACTCATATAAACCGACAGAGGCAGTCAGAAGAATCGCAACAACGGCTGATCCTACAGGTTATGTATATGGACTGAAGTTTGAACATCTCAAACGAATCCGAGATGACGACAAACTTGGGTTGTGAGTCTCACAGTGGGTACATTGTAACAACGAAGGAGTACAAGTTACACAGAAGCCTAATTATATGAAGCTGTAGAGTTCGGTTTGGTTACTGGAGCTAATGAGGTTTTTGGATTAACATGTTCGAAGTGTACTGACCTAGTAATACAACTCGTTATGAGCAAGAGTTCGTTTTGAGCCCTATGGTTTTCTCGCCAATACGCCTTTGAACGATCACGTTTCATAAACTGGCTATAGACCTTTGTATTTGTTTCTATGGGACGGTTGATAACCGAGTTGTTTATTGTGGAGCCTGATTCAATGCGGTATCACCCACAGATTGTCCTTGTTGCCCTATTTGCCGTAACTGCATCCTTTGAATACCGACCGCAATAGTCTGTTACCAGTTACTCGTATTGGAGTTGCTCGTGTTCGAAGACCTTCGGTTTGTGAGCAACCAGATAATAATGACCAGTGTGAGTGAATTTGTACGTTATACCGTTCATTGAGAAACGGCTGTGTGGATCGCTGACGAGATGAAAGTAAGTGGTTATAGATTACTTTAACATCCTGCGGAACCCGTGATTCACTAT